>CM054059.1:436580750-436780008 GCA_028641055.1 Alopecurus myosuroides | reverse complement strand
GCACAAAGATAAGTCGTGATAGTGGGTCTCCTTTCCTCAAATCCCTCCCATGCTTGATAGGATTCCCAGAAACACCGTTGAGAAGGACCCTCGAGGAGAAGGACCGAAATGGCTCAATGATACAATCATGGAACTTGGGGGTAAGCCATGTATTTTGAGAAGATCAAGAATGTACTCCAACCTCACAGAGTGAAAAGCTTTGTGAATGTCGAGCTTGAACAGAAGCATTCTTATTTTGATTTTGTGACGTCGTCTTTAAATATTTCGCACACACATAAAGTTGTCGTGTGATGACTCCCAAGTGCAGGAGATCAATTGTAGTACCTTTCGATAAGTATTTGAGTGTCGAACCCACGAGGAGCTGAAGGTAAGCTATCTATTCTCTAAAGCCCTATAACCCTCTTATATGGCTGTTTATGCAAAGCAATAAGTTTGACTAAAAGGAACTAACTAATTAAAAGCAAGTGATGTGGAGTGTGGTTTGTCTAGTAACTAGTGAAGCAAGTTTAAAATGCAACTAATCCTAAAGCAAGTTTCTAAAGTAGCAAGCAGCAAATATGTCAAGTATCTCAAGGGAGCAAGTGTTCTAACAATAGGTGTTTCGTTCGTGTGGTTGTCACAATTAGTGAAGCACATGTTTTAGTCTTAGTTGTTTCTTCTAGGAAGGAGCCATGAATAGGTATAGTCAAGTAAATGATCTACAACCCCTTATGATGGATCATGTGGCCAAGTAAATGACTGCACAAGATTGATTAAGACATAAAGTCCCACCATAGCCTTACATTCTAAGGTCCCCTATATATATCCCACAATAACTTAACTTTGTGTCTCGGTCTCAGGTTACTGTCACTCCCAAGTCACCACCACTCCATTATGTTACCGGTGATCACCTTACATGCATTCCCCAACATATGCGTGCACTCATATATTGTACATAAAGACAATCATAGAAGATAACAAACTTGTATGCAACCAATCAACGAACTATTTCACCACTGCCAAGAACAATTCACTACTCAAACATAGACGGGGAGACACAATACATCAAGGGAATATAGTATTGTATCATACATCGTGTTTGCCAAGAGATTACAGTGGAGAGATGGAGCTGATCTTGCTGTAGATGTTGATGATGAACACGCCGGAGGGGGTGGAGCCCTCCGGGGGTGATCCCGGCGGCGTTTCGTCCCTCCGATCTTCTCCGGCGGCAGCCTTCTGTCTCTCTGTTTCGTGGTTTCGTCTCTCGGCGCTGCCTCCTCCTCAAAAAGGCCAGGGGACCCTTTATATAGTCGTTTTTAGGTCACGAGACACTCGGGAGAAGAAAGATCGACGACATCGGAGCCACGGGGGCAAAAAGGGGGCCCCACACGCGGCCAAGGAATCTGGCCGCGTGGAGGGTCCTCTTTTCCACCTGGTTGGCCTTTTGTCCCTCTACTTTGTCCCATGGTCTTCGTCTCGAAAATTCTGAACCGTGCTCTTTGGCCCTGCCCTTTTTGGAGTCCCGAAGCTCCCGGAAAGTCTGAAACACTAAAAAGTGCGTTTTCTGGAAAAAACAGGGTTAGAATCAAAAGAAGGGGGATTGTTCAGAAAATCCCCCAAATCATTATAAAACATGAATATAAGTTGCTAATATGTAGGAAAAACAAGTAATAACATGCAAAGTTCATGTATGCATTTTACATGCATCAACATCCCCAAGCTTAACCCATACTCGTCCTCGAGTATGAAGGTGATAAAACTAACATGGACTTTGCATTTTAAAACAATCATGGAATATCAAAGAGGAATATTCATGCTACATATAATCAAATGATTTATACTAGAAATGAGTAGCAATATACAATTCATGTTGTAAGAAATATCAAATATGCAAGCAAAGATGCTTCATGAAAGTTCACAAAGTGTATAATGAAATAAAAGCCCTATGGACCAAATGCATACACAAAATGAAAAATAAAATCCTATATTGGTCAAAGAATAGCATAATGGAAAATAGAAAATATGGTGGACACTTTGGAGAAAATTGAGTAGAGGTAAAACATGATCAAGTCTTATTTAGCCTCTAAATTATTCAACTAAAATTACTAATTGAAATGTGGTATCCATTGATCTAGGACTCTCATTGCCCCTTTATCACTAGCATCTTAAATGGTGAATGTTGAAGTAATGTGAATGACAAGGTGGTTGAAAGCCTCATGCCCCGTGAGTGTAAAAACCTACTCCATGATTACTCAACTTAAGATTCCTAATATGCTTTGTGCAATCATAATAAGTATTAATGACATCATACAGAACCGCAAAGAGGTACCTCTTGCTCCATGACATGGAAACAAGCCCACGTCACAATGACAAGACAAACAAACGGAGTAGACTCATCATCCTTTTTATTTTCATTCACTATTATGCATAGTTTCTTATTTTATTGTAGGATGTGTTGTAGAGTCACTCAAGCTGTAAGTAAATTTCCACCATGATAAAGCATGGGTTGGGTTAGCGGCCCAATGCGTTTCTCTAGTCATATAGATACATACTCATCAAAACTTACTATTCCTCTATTTCATTTCGGCATGGCAGGAGTCCAAAACAAAAGTACATGATATCAACCAAATGTAAATTTTTTGTGCAATGTTGAAAGCTTTCCGGTGATACACGTTTATAGCTAGCTCCCAACCACACACTTGTCAAACGCAAAACTTGTGGCTCCCATTATTGGGTCATGTTTATTAGATGCATAAAAAGTAAAGTGTGCCTTCAAAAGTTCGTGAGAGTCCTATCCCAAGTTCAACCCATAACAATTAATAAAGTGAATATCTTAATTTAGAAAATAAATAACACAATAACATGGTGAACATACTCGGAATAGCAATGAAGCTAATGGGAAGATATGGTGGACTCACTGGAAATACTTGGCTAAGGAGTGTTGGAAACAAGTTTTTACTTGTTGGAATTTTTTAATTTTTGGCTAGCAAGAGGGAGATAGTTGATCAGCTACTATGCATGAATATGTCCATAGAACTACTCATTTCATGACAAACTAAAGAAACCAGCAATTAACATCAAGGACATGAATAAGAGATAGCTCAAGACAACATTATTGCAAATTTCTACACATAAAAAGCCTATAAATCATGCAAACATATGTAGCTCTTCAAATCAACCATGGCATCCCTATTCAAAGTCATAATACTAGCATCCAATACATTCCAACCCCAAACTCCAGTATCTCAATCTCATATAAAATGATGGGTGTGGTTTTATCAAAACAAAAATAAAAACAAAAACTAGACGCTTCAGTTCTCTACGATAAATGCTTTGCTTAGAAAAACAGAAAGTAGACGTGTGCTAACAAAAAGGGTGTAGCTCCAGTGGGGTGTTCATCAGATCCCCAAGCTTATGGATTTCACCATTTTTGGATGTCTTGAGGCGCAGCACCTCTATTCCCTGTGAAAAGAACTTCACAAAACATGTTTCTCCCATTCTTTTTCTGTGGGGTGAGATTAGCAAGGACAAACAAATCACATGCTTGCTGTGCAAAATTCCAAATCAAATGCTCCAGTAGATAGAAAATAAGTTTCATTATGTTGTATGTTCACTCTCTTGCTTGAAAGAATCATGGAAATTCGATTCCCAAGCCCAAAGATTGCATAAAACAAAAGAAGGCAGAATCTGTTCAGAAAAGAAACAGCAGCAAAACGAACGTTTTTCCCTAAGCTAGACTCGTCAAAAAATTAAGCCAATTTTTGTGCTTACAGAGGACGAACATTTGCAGAACATACTAAAAAATTATCTCAATCCGACATACCAATAAAAAACGTAAAATCATACGGTGAGCAGACTCGTGCTGAAACAGAAATTTCATGCACTAAGATAGCAACTTATAAGTCCAAATGGGTTTGACTTGACTCTTTATTGAAAACTCCAGAATTAAAATAAAAAACCTAATCTCTTGAGACAGCAAGAGGACACTAGGAAAATCCAAACAAAAACAACCGGGTTGCCTCCCGTAAAGCGCTTTCTTTATAGCCATATAGCTAGGCTTTACTTACTTAACATCATGATGGTTGGAGTGAGGTGGCTCGGCATCCCCAAGCTTGGATTCTTGTACTTATTTGATACATGTAGGGTGATCCCAGGGGTACATACCCAAGCTTGATTGGTTGTCCCTCTTGATCTTTGTTCATCTCACTCAACTCTTCCTCCTGAAAAATTCTTCTTACACAAATGTCAACATAAAACTTGATTAGAGGGGTTAGTGCCTCCATAAATAAAATCCACATAGGTACAGCAAAGACACATCATGAGTTTATTCCAAATATTAACTACTGTTACTACAGTTGTGCATTGCTCCTTGATCAAAAGAACCACACAAAACACAAGTAATGAGAGCAATGCAAAATAAAGACATAATCTGCCAAAAACTGAATAACCCGTAAAGAGTGAATTTTTAGAGTCACTTAAGTTGCTCAAATAAGAAAACTTAAAACTAATGAACTATGTAGTGATAACTAAATATTGCTGTCGTAAATTACCAGGTCAAAATTCCACTTCTGTGATTTTAAACATTTTTCCCAGTGAAGTCCAGGAATCTGTTTTCTTGACAGCTAATTACTATTGTTTAATCCTATCTCTCATATAAGATTATTCTTGCCATTTAAGATGAGAAATAAGACAGAAATGTGATGTTACATTAGTGAACTAATATTTTTTTATTGTTTTTAGCTTTGGAAAAAGTTTTAATGATAGAGACTTTGCAATGGTTTCATTGGCATGAACAACACATGTTCAAGGTCGACCCCAACTTCTCCATTACTCATCCTTCTCATTTACTTTTCCAATTTTTTTTATAAAATGATAATCTTAAACTAAATGATACATAACAGTAGGTAAAGGCATTTTACATGTTGTAAAGACATAAATGTGTGCTCAAACCGAATAGGAAATTAAAGCATAAGGAACACACCAAAAAATATTAAACAATTTATTTTTAAGTCTAACCCATTTCCTATGCATTGGCATTTTGTAATGAAACAAATAAAAGAAGCACATAATAGCAAGCATAGAAAGGTAGATAAAGTGCAACTTCAATACTTTCAGCATAAAGAGGGGAAACTTAATATTGTTGAAATATGTGTAACCATGTTTCCCTCTCTCATAATAATTTTCAGTAGCATCATGAATAGATTCAACAATATGAATATCACATAAAACATTTTTATCATGAGCCACATGCATAAAATAATCACTACTCTCCACATAAGTAAAATCCTCATTAGTGATAGTGGGAGTTAAACATTCATAATTTTCATTGCAATCATCATATATAGGAGGCATAGTATCATCAAAGTGAATTTTCTCCTCCAAGCTTGGGGAACTAGAAATATCATGTTCATCAAAACCAACTTCCCCAAGCTTAAAACTTTCCATAGAATCAACAAGTATATCATTTTATCCTCAATAGTAGGAGGGCTAAAAATATCATATTCATCAAGACAAACTTCCCCAAGCTCAAGGTTTTCCTTAGCAATAAAGGTGTTCAAAGAATTAGTACTACCACAAATATGATTGTTGTGCAAATAATTTTTCAATTTCTCCTCAAACACTTCATGTCCTAATTCAAGGTAGATATTATACAGTTCTAAAATTGTTTGGTTGTTTTCCATTTTATATTTTTTTTGTGTTTTAGGTTTATATGTTAGTATGCAATGCAAACAAGAATAAAATCTTAGCACAACGCTCCCCGGCAACGACGCCAGAAAAGTGCTTGATGACTCCCAAGTGCAGGAGATCAATTGTAGTACCTTTCGATAAGTATTTGAGTGTCGAACCCACGAGGAGCTGAAGGTAAGCTATCTATTCTCTAAAGCCCTATAACCCTCTTATATGGCTGTTTATGCAAAGCAATAAGTTTGACTAAAAGGAACTAACTAATTAAAAGCAAGTGACGTGGAGTGTGGTTTGTCTAGTAACTAGTGAAGCAAGTTTAAAATGCAAGTAATCCTAAAGCAAGTTTCTAAAGTAGCAAGCAGAAAATATCTCAAGTATCTCAAGGGAGCAAGTGTTCTAGCAATAGGTGTTTCGTTCGTGTGGTTGTCACAATTAGTGAAGAACATGTTTTAGTCTTAGTTGTTTCTTCTAGGAAGGAGCCATGAATAGGTATAGTCAAGTAAATGATCTACAACCCCTTATGATGGATCATGTGGCCAAGTAAATGACTGCACAAGATTGATTAAGACATAAAGTCCCACCATAGCCTTACGTTCTAAGGTCCCCTATATATATCCCACAATAACTTAACTTTGTGGCTCGGTCTCAGGTTACTGTCACTCCCAAGTCACCACCACTCCATTATGCTACCGGGGATCACCTTACATGCATTCCCCAACATATGCGTGCACTCATTATTGTACATAAAGACAATCATAGAAGATAACAAACTTGTATGCAACCAATCAACGAACTATTTCACCATTGCCAAGAACAATTCACTACTCAAACATAGACGGGGAGACACAATACATCAAGGGAATATAGTATTGCATCATACATCGTGTTTGCCAAGAGATTACAGTGGAGAGATGGAGCTGATCTTGCTGTAGATGTTGATGATGAACACGCCGGA
This sequence comes from Alopecurus myosuroides, assembly GCA_028641055.1. NCBI lineage: Eukaryota > Viridiplantae > Streptophyta > Magnoliopsida > Poales > Poaceae > Alopecurus > Alopecurus myosuroides. The sequence goes on along the minus strand of CM054059.1, from coordinate 436,773,389 downwards.
GGGGGTGGAGCCCTCTGGGGGTGATCCTGGCGGCGTTTCCCCCCTCCGATCTTCTCCGGCGGCAGCCTTCTGTCTCTCTGTTTCGTGGTTTCGTCTCTCGGCGCCGCCTCCTCCTCGAAAAGGCCAGGGGACCCTTTATATAGTCGTTTTTAGGTCACGAGATACTCGGGAGAAGAAAGATCGACGACATCGGAGCCACGGGGGCAAAAGGGGGCCCCACACGCGGCCAAGGAATCTGGCCGCGTGGAGGGTCCTCTTTTCCACCTGGTTGTCCTTTTGGCCCTCTACTTTGGCCCATGGTCTTTGTCTCGAAAATTCTGAACCGTGCTCTTTGGCCTTGCCCTTTTTGGAGTCTGGAAGCTCCCGGAAAGTCTGAAACACTAAAAAGTACGTTTTCTGGAAAAACAGGGTTAGAACCACAAGAAGGGGGATTGTTCAGAAAATCCCCCAAATCATTATAAAACATTAATATAAGTTGCTAATATGTAGGAAAAACAAGTAATAACATGCAAAGTTCATGTATGCATTTTACATGCATCAACGTGAAAGTTCCTATTTTTATGAGGAACTTTGGGAATTTGAGATGAGGTCGTTCATGAGGGGGGGCGAGACGGAACACAAAAATGTTGGTAATGATTTTAGCGATGACATGTATTAGGCTAATGGGTCTATACTCTGTTATATCCTTGGCCCCTTCCTTCTTTGGGAGCAACACAATGTTAGCCGAATAGATCCATTGGAGGTGTGCCACTTGGAGATTGTTGACATAGTGTATTGATTTCCTAATATCCTCTTTAGTGGTATCCCAAAATTTCTTGAATAAAACCCTGGTGAAACCATCAGGCCTAGGAGACTTGTCATAAGGCATTTGATTTATTGCTTTTTGAACTTCCTCCTTAGAGAATATGAGAGCAGAGATTTGGGAAACTAGTGAGTCCTCTAACATGCTAAACTATCTCTGCATATGATTCGTGCAAAATGTAAGAAACTAAATATAAGATTGGAAGAGTAGTACCATCGGTTTAGACATTTATTATATATGTCCTAGGTAGATACTATTGTTAGATCCACCTTAGTGCTCTAACTAGATCTAATTATGAGATTGTGGGGACCCAGGATAAGGAACTAGAATTTTAAAATAAAAAATTATGCATATACTAAATTCTAACAATAAAGAGTTTAAATGTGTCCAATATCCATATTTACGTAAAATAATATACATATTATCCTAAATTTTTCTCCATATATTTTTAAATGCAAATTAAATTATCATGGAATCAATATGAAACTCGCCTAATAAGTTCTTCTCTACACATAGAATTTCTGAACCATTTAACTAATATTGGGACATACTAAATTGTACATACGCATTGTACATATGCTTGATGTAGCCAAAGTTGGCAGGAGGCTAGCGTTGGTAAACCCCAAGAGAAGGGTTGTGAAGAGTGTAGAAGCAAGTTTTCCCTCAGAAAAGAAACCAAGGTTGAATCGACCAGTAGGAGGACAAGCAATCTCTGAAGGTTGATGCAGCTGAGGTGGCAGGGCGCACTAGCGGTTCAGCAGAAACGTGGAATCTACACAACACAATCAAATCACTCTGTCCCAACGTAGCAGTGAGGTTGTCAATCTCACCGGTTTTGCTGAACACAAAGAGGTTAAATATATGGTGTTGAAAACAGTAGTAACAGTATCAAAGCAGTATGAAAGCAGTAGGTGTTTCATCAGTATGAGGAAAATGAACCGGGGTCCACAGTTCACTAGTGGTGTCTCTCCGATAAAGATAAATAACATGTGTGGTGAACAAATTACAGTTGGGCAATTGACAGAAATGAAGGCTTCACCATAGTGCATATGCAAGACATAAAGATTACTATGTGATTCATGCGGGCATTACAACAAAATACATAGACTGTCATCGAACTGCATCTATGACTAATAATCCACCCTCTGAATATCATCCGAACAAACGTTGGGTATTAAGTTGCAAGCAACAGATAATTTCATTAAGCAAAGTGTGTAATGTAAATAATAAAATCATCCTTAGATAAAGCATTGTTGTTTTCTCCCTAATGGCAAAAGCACATCCTCCATCCGTCACGTTTTTGTCACTCGAGCACAGATGCAAAGGAGGCATGAACCCACTATCGAGCATAAATGCTCCCTCTTGGAGTTACTAGCATCTACTTGGCCAGAGCATCTACTAATAACAGAGAGCATATAATATCATAAATAACATATGCAAGAAGATAACATGATAGATTGATAATCAGAAGACATAGCATTCATCACTCATCAGATCCCAGCAAACACAACATGTAGCATTACATAAAGATGATCTTGATCATGTTAGGCAGCTCACAAGATCTAAATATGAGGCACAAAGTGGAGAGAACAACCATCTAGATACTCCTATGGACCCGTAGTCCAGGGATGAACTACTCACGCATCACTTCGGAGGAGGGCATGGTGGTGTAGACCCCTCCGGTGATGAATTCCCCTCCCGGCAGGGTGCCGAGGAGAGCTCCAGAACCCTCCCGATATTGGGATGACGATGACGTCGGCCTCGGGTGTTTTTCGGGACTAAGTGGAATATATTTAGGGTTTACGCCTCGGGGGGGTTAAATAGGCGAGGCGGTGGAGGCTGAGGGCCCCACACCACCCCATGGCGCGGCCAGGGGGCGCGCCACCCAATGGTGTGGCCCTGATGCATGTAAAATGCATAGATGAATTTTGCATATTTTCACATGGTTTTCTATTACATATTGCATCATATAAGGGTATAATTCAATGTTTTATAGTATTTTGGGGTTAAATTACAAAGTCCCCCAACTTTTATGGAATTAACCCTGCCTGTCAGAAACCCCGTTTTCTATATTTTTGACGTTTCAGGGGGAAAACTTCCGCGAAATCACCTGAAAATCTGCGGGGGTCATTTTCTTGGAAGGAGAAGACTTGCGGGCGAAGGATCCACGAGAATTGGGCAAGGAGGCCCAAAAGAGGACCCTCCACGCGGCCAGATTCCTTGGCCGCGTGAGAGCCCCCCTTTTGGCCCCTATGGCCCCAATTCCTTCCATCTTCGACTTGCCGACTCCGTCTTGACCTAAAACCGACTATAAAAAGGGTCCCCCGTACCCTTACGGAGGGAGCGATGCCGAAACACCGAAACACCAAAACACCGAAACAGAGACCTGGAGTTCCAGATTGGAGGGGGGAAACTCCGGTGGGGCGCCGCCGGTGTGATCTCCTACCCCTCCAACGTCATCTCCATCGACATCTCCATGAAGAGGGAGTAGTCCATCCCAGGGCTATGGGTTTGTGGAAGTAGCACTTGTATCTCTCTCTATGTGCTTCACTAATTAGATCCGTATGAGCTGCCTCACATGATTACGGGCACCGTTGTAATTCCTATGTGGTGGATCTTTTCTATGTTTCTCTTGAGTTATTTGAGTAGATGTATCCTATGTACCCCGTTTTATTTGCTAGCTTTTATCAATCTAGTTCTTGAGAGCGTGTGTGGGGTGATGGGTGCATTAGTTGGAGTAACTGGGGGTGGCTAGTGCCGTGAAAGTGACAAAAGTTCAGCGATCCACTTAGGTTTTGTTAAACCTTTCTTAGTTACCTCACTAGGGATAAAAAGGAGTACCTTGTTACCGGGGATTTGAAGTGACACTAATCAATCTCCATGACTAGATCTAGAAAGTTCTTACTTCAACTTCATGTCACATTGCTTAAAGCTATACTCTGGTTTTTCCTTAATTATCGAGGTGTTATGATTTATTTCGCATCTTGGTGGAGTATAAGAGGGATCAATATGACCGTAGAGATCTCTATGCTAGGACGTGATGCCCATATGAAAGTACGCAATGTTAAATATGTTATTGTAATCTCACATGTAATTCTTTATGTCCACCGTCTACCACTTTATTTGAGAGAATGCAAGTGTGAAACCATGAACCCTGGTCCTATTTTAAATATAAGAAAACACTCTAGTTACTTTGCTGTAATTTACTTTACTTGCACTTTACCTTACTTGCATCTCCAATTCGAATTTACATTATCTCCATCACAACTTGCATCACAAAAATACAAAAACAATCCATTGCATATTTATTTTCTCATTTGCATTTAGTAGTAGATTTAATTATTGCACATTTACTTTCAGTTTTGCATTGCAATTTAGAAGTCTCACACCTTGTGCTTGACAACCACTTGGTGAGGTTGAGGGCACAAAATTCTCTACTTGTTTGCAGGATCCTGGAGGAAGCTTGGAAGACAACTGCTGAAATACTGGCTCCCCAAGAGTTCGATATAAACCCTCGAGTCACCCTCGTGGGGAAGAAGACTTGCCACTAGCTACACACTCTGCACTTGGAGTCTCAACCTAGCCATCAAGCGTTTTTCTGGCGCCGTTGCCGGGGAGCCATAGGTGAAGGAGTTGTCCAAGGGAGCTCACAAGAAGTCTTCATCGCCAACAAGGTGTGCAAACACCTAAGCTTAGGGAGGTTGCACCTACGTGAGTACTGTCCTTTCTATCTCCACCTTCTTTCAAGTAGATTGTTTTGTTTCTTGTCTTGTTTTTGTTTTTGTTCTTGTTTTTGTTTTGTCTTGCATATTTTATTTTAGTTTGCATTTTAGTTTTGCATTTAGTTATCTAGTTTATTTTAGTATTTCTAATTTGCCTAGTTACTTTACTTTTCAGTTTTGCATAAAAAATTAAAAACTACATAAAAACTGTTAAAATGGGTGATAGAACTAAATTAAGTGACTACACAAATACACCCAATGACCAATTCATTGTTAGGCCAATTACTACACCTGAAATACAAGCTGAAAGCTATGAAGTAAGTCCTAGTTTATTGAATTTAATTACTAGAGAGCAATTTGGTGGTAGTGCTATGGAGGATGCCTCTATGCATCTTCATGATTTCATGGAAATATGTGATATGCAAAAATTTAAAATGTGGAAAGTAGTGTTTTAAAACTGAAATTATTTCCTTTTTCACTTAGAGGAAAGGCTAAAGAATGGTTACTTTCACTACCTACAGCTAGTATAAAGTCCTGGGATGATTTAAAAGAAGCTTTCATTAAGAAATATTATCCTCCCTTTAAAATTTTGCAAAATAGGAATAATATCCTCTCATTTAGGCAAAATGATAATGAACATGTAGCCATGGCATGAGATAGAATTAAATTAATGCTTAGAACATGCCCATCACATGGAGTAAATGAATGGACCATACTACACTCTTTTTATAATGGTCTAAACTACATGTCTAGAAATATACTTGATTCTGCTGCTGGAGGTGCCTTTATGAGTAAAACTGTAGGTGAGGCTAAGAGCATATTAGAAAGCATATTGCAAAATTATAGTCAATGGAATACTGAAAGAGCACCCAATCCCACTAAGAAAATAAACTCAATTGAAGAAACCAATGATTTGTCTTCTAAAATGGACACTATTCTTGCTTTTATTAATAAACAAAATATGGAGAATGTGCCTTTGCAGGAGCTAGTTGGTAGTAATTCTGAAAGTGTGGATGTTAATTTTGTTAGTAATTATGGTAGCAATAGTTTTGGTAATTCTTACAATTCATATAGTAAACCTCCTTATGTGCCAAATAAACCTTTTGTTCCATATCCTAATGCTAACGAAAATAAGTGGAAGCCTTCTAGTGAAATTTCTTAATCTAATAAATTGCTTATGGAACAAGTTGCTAGTAACAATGCTATGATACATGAGTTAAATAAGTCTATTGCATCCATTAGTAGTGATATTAAAGGATTGCAACTTCAATCTTCGAATTTAGATAAAGCATTGTCAAAATTAGCTCATAATCAAGCAACTCTATTAAGCATGTCAGCAGGAAAGCCACAAGCACAACCTAGTGTAGGAATGAATTCTATTACTATTGCTGCTCCTATTATTGAAAATATTGATCATATTGCTGAGAATACAAGTGAGCATGTCCCTACTAGCTTAGAAGAAACTTTGAATGAAATAGTGAAGTACCCTGAATATTTACTTCCATATATGTCTTATCTTGCTAGCAAAGATGAAATTAGTCCTCATGAATCAAGCATGCTAGCTAAATTAGAGAATAAAGTAGAGGAAATTATGATGCTTACTGAAATTAAGGATCCATTGCTTGATTTAGAAAAAAGTAGTTTGCAAGAACTTATTGCTACTCTACAAAAATTTGCTAGTGACCCCACTATAAATGTTAATCAACCTGGCTTTGGATCTTATATTGCTAATCATGTCTTGCAAGAAAAAATTGCTAGGTACAAGAATGAGGACATGATACCTCCTAAGCTTGGGGATGCATGGATCCCCAAGGTGCTAGTTTCAATTGGAAAAGAAATTCACCATGCTATGTTAGATCTAGGTTCTAGTGTATCGGTACTCTCTAAAGAATTATATGAATTGCTAGAACTAGAAAATTTAGAAAAGTGCTCAGGTGAATTTATCCTTGCTGATAACTCTACTAAACATGCTGTAGGACAAGTAAAAGATGTTATGATTGAATTGCACATGACTTTCGTACCCGTTGATTTCATTATTATGGATATGGGGGATAAATCCCCTAGTCCTATTATTTTGGGTAGACCTTTTCTTCGTACTACAGGTGCAATCATAGACTCCAAGGAAGGGAATTTCAAATTTCAGTTCCCTCACAAGAAAAGCATGGAGCACTTCCCAAGGAAGAGGGGCACGCTGAAGAACAAGCTCCCTCATGAGCTTTATCCCTCTTGATTATCAAGTAAGTAAAGCCTAGCTATATGACTATAAAGAAAGCGCTTTACGGGAGGCAACCCGGTTGTTTTTGTTTGGATTTTCCTAGTGTCCTCTTGCTGTCTCAAGATATTAGTTTTTTTGTTTTAATTCTGGAGTTTTCAATAAAGAGTCAAGTCAAACCCATTTGGACTTATAAGTTGCTATCCTAGTGCATGAAATTTATGTTTCAGCACGAGTCTGCTCACCGTATGATTTTACGTTTTTTATTGGTATGTCGGCTTGAGATAATTTTTTATTATGTTCTGCAACTTTTCATCCTCTGTAAGCACAAAAATTGGCTTAATTTTTTACGAGTCTAGCTTAGGGGAAAAACGTTTGTTTTGCTGCTGCTGCTTTTCTGGACAGATTCTGCCTTCTTTTGTTTTATGCACTCGTTGGGCTTGGGATCGAATTTCCATGATTCTTTCAAGCAAGAGAGTGAACATACAACATAATGAACCTTATTGTCTATCTACTGGAGCATTTGATTTGGAATTTTGCACAGCAAGCATGTGATTTGTTTGTCCTTGCTAATCTCACCCCACAGAAAAAGAATGGGAGAAACATGTTTTGTGAAGTTTTTTTCACAGGGAATAGAGGAGCTGCGCCTCAAGACATCCAAGAATGGTGAAAGCCATAAGCTTGGGGATGTGATGAACACCCCACTGGAGCTACACTCTTTTGTTAGCACACGTCTACTTTCTGTTTTTCTAAGCAAAGCATTTATCGTAGAGACTTGAAGCGTCTAGTTTTTGTTTTTATTTTTGTTTTGATAAGACCACCACCATCATTTTATATGAGATTGAGCTACTGGAGTTTGGGGTTGGAATGTATTGGATGCTAGTATTATGACTTGGAACAGGGATGCCATGGTTGATTTGAAGAGCTACATATGTTTGCATGATTTATAGGCTTTTTATGTGTAGAAATTTGCAATAATGTTGTCTTGAGCTATCTCTTATTCATGTCCTTGATGTTAATTGCTGGTTTATTTAGTTTTTCATGAAATGAGTAGTTATATGGACATATGCATGCATAGTAGCTGGTCAACTATCTCCCTCTTGCTAGCCCAAAAATTTAAAAATTCCAACAAGTAAAAACTTGTTTCCAGCACTCCTTAGCCAAGTATTTCCAGTGAGTCCACCATATCTTCCCATTAGCTTCATGGCTATTTCGAGTATGTTCACCATGTTATTGTGTTATTTATGTTCTAAATTAAGATATTCACTTTATTAATTGTCATGGGTTGAACTTGGGATAGGACTCTCACGAACTTTTGAAGGCACACTTTACTCTTTATGCATCTAATAAACATGACCCAATAATGGGAGCCACAAGTTTTGCGTCTGACAAGTGTGTGGTTGGGAGCTAGCTATAAACGTGTATCACCGGAAAGCTTTCAACATTGCACAAAAAATTTACATTTGGTTGATATCATGTACTTTTGTTTTTGGACTCCTGCCATGCCGAAATGAAATAGAGGAATAGTAAGTTTTGATGAGTAAGTATCTATATGACTAGAGAAACGCATTGGGCCGCTAACCCAAGCCATGCTTTATCATGGTGGACATTTACTTACAGCTTGAGTGACTCTACAACACATCCTATAATAAAATAAGAAGCTATGCATAATAGTGAATGAAAATAAAAAGGATGATGAGTCTACTCCGTTTGTTCATCTTGTCATTGTAACATGGGCTTGTTTCCATGTCATGGGGCAAGAGGTACCTCTTTGCGGTTCTCTATGATGTCATTAATACTTATTATGATTGTACAAAGCTTATTAGGAATCTTAAGTTGAGTAATCATGGAGTAGGTTTTCACACTCACGGGGCATGAGGCTTTCAACCACCTTGTCATTCTCATTACTTCAATACTCACAATTTTAAGATGCTAGTGATAAAGGGGCAATGAGAGTCCTAGATCAATGGATACCACATTTCAATTAGTAATTTTAGTTGAATAATTTAGAGGCTAAATAAGACTTGATCATGTTTTACCTCTACTCAATTTTCTCCAAAGTGTCCACTATATTTTCTATTCTCCATTATGCTATTCTTTGACCAATATAGGATTTTATTTTTCATTTTGTGTATGCATTTGGTCCATAGTGCTTTTGTTTCATTATACACATTGTGAACTTTCATGAAGCATCTTTGCTTGCATATTTGATATTTCTTACAACATGAATTGTATATTGCTACTCATTTCTAGTATTAATCATTTGATTATATGTAGCATGAATAATCCTCTTGATATCCCATGATTGTTTCAATATGCAAAACCCATCTTAGTTTTATCACCTTCATACTCGAGGACGAGCCAGGGTTAAGCTTGGGGATGTTGATGCATGTAAAATGCATAGATGAATTTTGCATATTTTCACATGGTTTTCTATTACATATTGCATCATATTAGGGTATAATTCAATGTTTTATAGTATTTTGGGGTTAAATTACAAAGTCCCCCAACTTTTATGGAATTAACTCTGCCTGTCAGAAACCCCGTTTTCTATATTTTTGACGTTTCAGGGGGCAAACTTCCGCGAAATCACCTGAAAATCTGCGGGGGTCATTTTCTTGGAAGGAGAAGACTTGTGGGCGAAGGATCCACGAGAATTGGGCAAGGAGGCCCAAAAGAGGACCCTCCACGCGGCCAGATTCCTTGGCCGCGTGAGAGGCCCCCTTTTGGCCCCTGTGGCCCCAATTCCTTCCATCTTCGACTTACCAACTCCGTCTTGACCTAAAACCGACTATAAAAAGGCCCCCCGTACCCTTACGGAGGGAGCGCCGCCGAAACACCGAAACACCGAAACACCGAAACAGAGACCTGGAGTTCCAAATTGGAGGGGGGAAACTCCGGCGGGGCGCCGCCGGTGTGATCTCCTACCCCTCCAACGTCATCTCCATCGACATCTCCATGAAGAGGGAGTAGTCCACCCCAGGGCTATGGGTTTGTGGAAGTAGCACTTGTATCTCTCTCTCTATGTGCTTCACTAATTAGATCCGTATGAGCTGCCTCACATGATTACGGGCACTGTTGTAATTCCTATGTGGTGGATCTTTTCTATGAGTTATTGAATCTGAGATTGCAATTGTTTCCCTTGAGTTATTTGAATAGATGTATCCTATGTACCCCGTTCTTATTTGCTAGATTTGATCAATCTAGTTCTTGAGAGCGTGTGTGGGGTGATGGGTGCATTAGTTGGAGTAACGGGGGGTGGCTAGTGCTGTGAAAGTGACAGAAGTTCAGCGATCCACTTAGGTTTTGTTAAACCTTTCTTAGTTACCTCACTAGGGATAAAAAGGAGTACCTTGTTACTGGGGATTTGAAGTGACACTAATCAATCTCCATGACTAGATATAGCAAGTTCTTACTTCAACTTCATGTAACATTGCTTAAATCTATACTCTGGTTTTTCCTTAATTATCGAGGTGTTATGATTTATTTCGCATCTTGGTGGAGTATAAGAGGGATCAATATGACCATAGAGATCTCTATGCTAGGACGTGATGCCCATATGAAAGTACTCAATGTTAAACATGTTATTGTAATCTCAAATGTAATTCTTTATGTCCACCGTCTACCACTTTTTTGAGAGAATGCAAGTGTGAAACCATGAACCCCGGTCCTATTTTAAATATAAGAAAACACTCTAGTTACTTTGCTGCAATTTACTTTACTTGCACTTTACTTTACTTGCATCTCCAATTCGAATTTACATTATCTCCATCACAACTTGCATCACAAAAATACAAAAACAATCCATTGCATATTTATTTTCTCATTTGCATTTAGTAGTAGATTTAATTATTTCATATTTACTTTCAGTTTGCATTGCAATTTAGAAGTCTCACACCTTGTGCTTGACAACCACTTGGTGAGGTTCAGGGCACCAAATTCTCTACTTGTTTGCAGGATCCTGGAGGAAGCTTGGAAGAAAACTGCTGAAATACTGGCTCCCCAAGAGTTCGATATAAGCCCTCGAGTCACCCTCGTGGGGAAGAAGGCTTGCCACTAGCTACACACTCTGCACTTGGAGTCTCAACCTAGCCATCAGGCCCCCCTGAGGCCCTCCTACGGGTCTCTTCGGGACTCCGTGGAATCTTCGGGAATTCTAAGATTTACGGGCTTCGAATTTTCCACTTCCGAGAATATTTCCACAACAGCTTTTCTGAAACTAAATACATCACAAAACAAGGAATTGACTCTGTGGCATCTTGTCAATAGGTTAGTCTAGAAAATCGATAAAAATGACACAAAGTGTATAGAAAACATGTGGGATAAAACATGAAAACAACATGGAACATCAGAAATTAAGGATACGTTTATGACGTATCAACATCCCCAAGTTTAGTTCCTACTCGTCCTCGAGTAGGTAAACGATAGAAACACATACTTTCTGAGGTGACGTGCTACCAACATAAATTTGATCATCAATAATGTAAAAGCATATGTAAGCTGAGATCATAGAATTTTAACATAAGCATGATAAATAAAACTTTAATAATAAAGCCTAGCAATCATTTTGCATCATGAGCAGTAACACAAATAAAATATCATGAATAACAATGCAAAGAAAGATATACGTTTTCTTCAAGTATAGAGAAAGCATGACAAAGTGATATTCCGCAAGTCCTTAAGAGTGGGGTGATGCTACGCCTCAATGATACCTTGATAGCGTGTTGGGAACCCCAAGAGGAGGGTATGATCAGTGCAGCAGTAAGAATTTCCCTCAGTTAAGAACCAAGGTTATCAATCCAGTAGGAGAAAGAGGATCTTCGGAAGGTTGATGCCACTGACGGTGGTGATGGCTCACCGGTGTCAGCAACAACGCGGAACCTGCACACAACACAACCAAAATACTTTGTCTGAACAGTACAGTGAGTATGTCAATCTCACCGGTCTTGCTGAAAACAAAGATTAGACGTATAGTGTGTAAAATAATGTATGCTTGCATTAAGTAAAGAAAGCAGGAAATTGTAGTGGTTTGTTTAACAGTGTAAGAAAATGGACCGGGGTTCATAGATTCACTAGTGGTGTCTCTCCATAAAATATAGCATGCTGGGTGAACAAATTACAGCTAGGCAATTGACAAATAAAGGTTGCACCGTAGTGCACATCATGACATGAAGAATACTATGATATTTAGTGCGGGCATTACAACAATATACATAGACCGTAATCCAACTGCATCTATGACTAATAATCCACCCTCAGTTTATCATCCGAACCCCCTTAGGTATTAAGTTGCAAGCAACAGATAATCGCATTAAGCAATGTGTGTAATGTAAGCAATGATTGTACACGCGGGCACTCACACCGATGTTTTCTCCCTAGTGGCAACAACACATCCTCCCCCGTCACGTTTCTGTCACTCGAGTACAGGCGAAAAGGAGGCATGAACCCACTATCGAGCATAAATACTCCCTCTTGGAGTCACTAGCAACTACTTGGCCAGAGCACCACTAGCAACAGAAAGCATGAAAGATCACAAATAACATATGCAATAAAAGACTATAATCAACTTGGCATAAGTTCAATATTCATCGGATCCCAGTAAACACAACACATAGAATTACATAAGAACAATCTCGATCATGTTAGACAGCTCACGAGATCTAAACATGGAGGCATAGGAGGAGAAGACAACCATCTAGCTACTGCTATGGACCCGTAGTCCAAGGATGAACTACTCACACATCACTCCGGAGGCAGCCATGGTGATGAAGAGGCCTCCAGTGATGATCGCCTCTCCGGCAGGGTGCCGGAGACTGCTTCAGAACCCCCTGATCTAGGGTTGACGATGATGGTGGCTGTGGAACTTTTCGGGGATATTTGATCAGGTATCTAGGGATTTCCATCCGGGGGGAATAAATAGGGGAAAGGGCAGAGGCGGTGGAGCCCTGAGGGCCCCACACCACCCCCTGGTGCGGACAAGGGGGGCGCCACCCCATGGTGTGGGCCCCCTGGTGCCCCTCTTCGACTCCTCTTCGGTCTTCTCGATGCTTCCAGGGAAAATAGGAACTTCGGGCTTTGTGGGGTCCAATTCCGAGAATATTTCCAGAACAAATTTTATGAAACTAAAAACAGCAGAAAATAGAGAACTGGCACTTGGCATCTTGTTAATAGGTTAGTCCCGGAAAACATGTAAAAATGACATAAACAAGGGAGAAAACATGTAGCAATTTTAATAATAGCATCATGGAGCATGAGAAATTATAGATACATTGGAGACGTATGAAGCATCCCCAAGCTTAGTTCCTATGCGTCCTCGAGTAGGTAAACGATAAAACAATAATTTCTGAGGTGACATTCTACTAACATAAACTTGATCATAAAAATGCAAAACCATATGTAAGCTGAGATCATAGAACTTTTAACACAAACATGATAAATAGAACTTTAATAATGAAGCATAGCAATCACTTTTCATCATGAGAAGTATCTCAAATAAAAGTTCACGAATAACAATGCAAAGAAAGATATATGTTTGTTTCAGGTATAGAGAAAGCATGGCAAAGTGATATTTCGCTAGTCCTTAAGAGTGGGGCAAAACATAAATGCCAGGACACCTTCAAAGTTCACGAGGAAGACTAGAGCAAATAGTTTGAGAACAAACAATAACACATCATGAATCAATTAATAATGTTTTTGGGACAAATGCACATAAAACTGAGAATGGCAAAAATGCTCTCTCAACTTTGCATAAAGTTAAAAGATGGAGACTCAACATAAAAGTAAAAGAAAGGCCCTTCGCAGAGGGAAGCATGGATCACTCATGTGCTAGAGCTTTTTATTTTATTAAACAGAGGTATTAAAAGTTTGACACTCTCCCCATCCATCTTTCACAAACCATGGCTAACCGAATCCTCGGGTGCCTGCCAACAATCACATACTATGGAGGAGTGTCTATATTTTGGGAGATGTATGATAATGTCAACGGATGGAAAACAGAAAATACAGTACGCCACAAGCCAACTGAATTCACAAGAGCGGCTCCCATATGAAGGACACATCTGGGTAGAAGGTCATCCCTCTTTCTCTTCTGTTTACACAATTATGCTTTGACTGATAAATTATGGGTAAAATTAGTGAAGATATTTTGTGTGTATTAATTTGGGGCTGGGCACCCCGCTGCCATCTTTGGATAAGAGGATGAAGCCACTAGTCCAGGGTGTGAAATCCAATCAACAAGTGAGATAAAGATTCTCTATTTACGTCCTCATGAGCAAAAACAAGAACATAAAGCAGGAGTAATTTTGAAAGTTTTAAAGGTAACACATGAGAAATTTACTTGGAGTGGCAGTTAAATACCACATGTAGGTAGGTATGGTGGACACAATGGGAAAACTTGGTTTTAGGGAGTTGGATGCACGAGTAGAGCTCATACTCAGTACAGGTGGAGGCTAGCAAAAGACTGGGAGCGACAAATAAAGAGAGCATAAGAGCCATAATCATGCATAGCGACATAAACATCATTAATTAAAGCATAAGTGGTATCACAAGTTCAAAAACTAAATGATCATAGAGGCTATTAGTAACTGGTTCATAGTCATAAACATGGTGTGAGCATGCGCCAAGTCAAGCAAATAAAACATTCGAAAGAGAATACCATAAATTTATGCTTCATTATGACAAGAACAACTCATGAATCTTTCAATGGCACATTAAACACTCTCAGCTATTTGAGGTTAATCATGCTACTCAATAACCACAGGGGTTTAAAACTAAAATAACATCTAGCATGATACGGAAAAGTTCTAGCCACGGTCTATACAAGCTTCTACTTGCACCATTAAAAATTCTACTTTAAGCAGCAGTTTCTTCTCCCAACAAGCACCATACAAGATATGTTTTAACAAAAATACTCTTCATGATACAGCAAGCAAACATGATAGAACTCACATAACACTATTAAAACTAACAACTCTGATAAGAGATGCATGCAAAACAGGAGCTAAATAAATGCAGCAGCTAGACAAAAATTAAGAATACAAAGTATTCTCATGAAAAAGCGGAGCGTGTTACTCTCCAATAAAAGAATGCTGGGGTCCTACCAAGCGTATTGCAAAAATAAAAACAAACTGAAAGCAAAAATAAAAGATGCTCCAAGTAAAGCACATAAAATGTGACCGAATAAAAATATAGTTTTACTAGAAGTGACCTGATAATTTGTCGATGAAGAAGGGGATGCCTTGGGCATCCCCAAGCTTAGACGCTTGAGTATTATTGGAATTTGCTGGGGTGTACCACCGGGGCATCCCCAAGCTTAGGCTCTTCACTCTTCTTGATCACGTCATATCATCCTCTTCTCTTGACCCTTGAAAACTTCCTTCACACCAAACTTCTCACAATCTTCATTAGCAACGTTAGTGCAATCGAAATAATAAATTCACACGGTTCAGTTTCAACACAAGCCTAACACTCATAAACACATTAGCTACTGTCACAACTTCTTTTAACACTATTTTTCTCAAAATAACACCAAAAGAAAGAGATTAAGATGCAAATGCAATTCATGGCAGAAATCTGTCAAAACAAAACAACATGTAAATATGATTTTTTCGAAAATCTTATGTTCCTCAAATCAAAGAGTGGTCAACTAAAAAAAAGGTGTGTATACAGCCCAGGATTACGCACAAAAAAACTGAGGTCATTTTGAATTTTCTGTGATTTTATACGGATTAAACAGTGACAGAAGAAATCTGTTTCCTGCGCAGAAATCCGAAATATAGTCTCAACTTTCCACTAGAGGCTTTACTTGGCTCAACAAAAACACAAAATAAAAGATACAGAGGGGGATCTAAAGAATTAGAAAACACCCATGTGCAAAGAAAACAAAACAAAACAAAGGAAAACGGGTTGAAAACGGAGAAATAAAACGGGTTGTCTCCCGGTAGCGCTTTTCTTTAACGCCTTTCAGCTAGGCATAGAAAGCAACTCAAGTATTTTCAAGCGAAGAAGCGTCAACATCATAACTTGATCTAATAATAGAGTCAAAAGGTAGCTTCATTCTCTTTCTAGAAAAGTTTTCCATACCTTTCTTGAGTGGGAATTGATATTTAATACTCCCCTCTTTCATATCAATAACAACACCAACACTTCTAAGAAAAGGTCTTCCCAAAAAAATAGGACAAGAAGCATTGCATTCAATGTTCATAACAACAAAATCAACAGGGACCAGGTTATTATTAACCATAGTAAGAACATTATCAATTCTACCTAAAGGTTTCTTCTTAGCATTAGCAGCAAGATGAACATCCAAATAACAGTGTTCCAACGGTGGTCGATCAAGAATACCATAAAGCTTTTTAGGCATAACAGAGATACTAGAACCAAGATCACACAAATCATGCAATCAAAATCATTTACTTTTATCTTAATAATGGTTTCCCAACCATCATCTAGTTTCCTAGGGATAGATGTTTCAAGTTTCAGATTTTCCTCTCTAACTTTCATGAGAGTATTGGTAATATGTTTAGTAAAGGCCATATTCATGGCACTAGCATTGGGACTTCTAGCAAGCTTTTGTAGAAACATAATAACTTCATAGATATTGAAATAATCAATATCTATATTATTAGCATCAAAAGTAATGGGACCACATCTCTAAACATTTCACCACTTTTATCAGAAGCAATTTCAGCAACTTGAGGCAATTTAGCACGTTTCACCGAAGGGGTGGAGACTTTATTAACACCAACTACTTTACCATTTATAGTAGAAGGTTTACTAGCACTTGGAGCTTCAGTTTTACTAGTGGTGGTGATAGTGCAAACTCTAGCAATATTATTCTTTTTAGCCAATTCATCTTCTGTTTCCCACCTACACGTAATTCAGCCATCAACCTAACATTATCATCGATTCGAACTTGAATGGAATTCAAAGTTTTACTTTCTTTAACATCACCTGGCAAAACCTCCAGTTTTAGAAAATCAACATCAATAGCTAGGCTATCCACTTTAGAGGCAAAAACATCTATTTTACCAAGCTTTTCCTCAACAGATTTATTAAAAGCAGTTTGTGTGCTAATAAATTCTCTAAGAATGTTTTCAAGATCAGAGGTAGAGCTTTTATTATTATTGTAGGAATTTCCATAAGAATTACCATAACCATTATTAGGAGGATAAGGCTTATAATTGTTTCCACCAAAATTATTTCTATAAGCATTGTTGTTAAAATTATTATTTCTAATAAAGTTCACTTCAACATGCTCTTCTTGAGCAACCAAAGAGGCTAAAGGAACATTATTTGGATCAACTTGAGTTTTACCATTAACAAGCATAGACATAATAGCATCAAGCGTTTCACTCAAAGAGGAAGTTTCCTCAACATAATTTACCTTCTTACCTTGTGGAGCTCTCTGAGTGTGCCACTCTGAATAATTTATCATCATATCATCAAGAAGCTTTGTTGCATTGCCCAAAGTGATGGAAATAAAGGTACCTCCAGCAGCTGAATCCAATAGGTTCCTTGAGGAGAAATTCAGTCCTGCATAAAAGGTTTGTATAATCATCCAAGTAGTCAGTCCATGAGTGGGACAATTCTTCACCATAATTTTCATTCTTTCCCAAGCTTTAGCAACATGTTCATTATCAAATTGTTTAAAATTCATTATGTCACTTCTCAGAGATATAATCTTAGCAGGAGGATAATATTTTCCAACGAAATCATCTTTACACTTAGTCCATGAATCAATACTATTTCTAGGCAAAGATCGCAACCATTCTTTAGCTCTTCCTCTCAAAGAGAAAGGAAATAACTTCAGTTTAATAATATCTCCATCAACATCTTTATATTTTTGCATCTCACATAGTTCAACAAAATAATTCAGGTGAGCAGCAACATCATCAGTACTAACACCATAAAATTGCTCTTTCATAACAGGATTTAATAAAGTAGGTTTAATTTCATAAAAAGCAGCAGTAGGAGCAGGTAGAGCAATAGGTGTGCAAATAAAATCATTGTTGTTTGTGCTAGTGAAGTCACACAACTTAGTATTCTCAGAGGAACTCATTTTAGCAAAATAAAAGCAAGCAAATAAATAACAGCTATAAAGTAAACTATTTTTTTTGTGTTTTTGATATAAAGAAGCAAAACAAGACAAAAATAAAAACAAGACAATAAACAAAATAAAGAGGTTGATAGTGAGAGACTCCCCTTGCGAGAAGACTTCTTCCTCCCCGGCAACGGTGCCAGAAATTTCCTTGATACTACGCCTTAATGATACCTTGATAGCGTGTTGGGAACCCCAAGAAGAGGGTATGATGAGTGTAGCAGTAAGAATTTCCCTCAGTTAAGAACCAAGGTTATAATTCCAGTAGGAGAAAGAGGATCTTCGGAAGGTTGATGCCACTGACGGTGGTGATGGCTCACCGGTGTCAGCAACAACGCGGAACCTGCACACAACACAACCAAAATACTTTGTCCCAATGGTACAGTGAGGTTGTCAATCTCACCGGTCTTGCTGAAAACAAAGATTAGACGTATAGTGTGGAAAATAATGTATGCTTGCAGTAAGTAAAGAAAGCAGGAATTGTAGTGGTTTGTTTAACAGTGTAAGAAAATGGACCGGGGTTCACAGGTACACTAGTGGTGTCTCTCCATAAAATATAGCATGCTGGGTGAACAAATTACAGCTAGGCCATTGACAAATAAAGGTTGCACTGTAGTGCACATCATGACATGAAGACTACTATGATATTTAGTGCGAGCATTACAACAATATACATAGACCGTGATCCAACTGCATCTATTACTAATAATCCACCCTCAGGTTATCATCCGAACCCCCTTAGGTATTAAGTTGCAAGCAACAGATAATCGCATTAAGCAATGTGTGTAATGTAAGCAATGATTGTACATCCGGGCACTCACACCGCTATTTTCTCCCTAGTGGCAACAACACATCCTCCCCCGTCACGTTTCTGTCACTCGAGCACATGCGAAAAGGAGGCATGAACCGACTATCGAGCATAAATACTCCCTCTTGGAGTCACTAGCAACTACTTGTCCAGAGAACCACAAGCAACGAAAAGCATGCAAGATCACAAATAACATATGCAATAAAAGACTATAATCAACTTGGCATAAGTTCAATATTCACTGGATCCCAGCAAACACAACACATAGAATTACATAAGAACAATCTCGATCATGTTAGGCAGCTCACGAGATCTAAACATGGAGGCATAGGAGGAGAAGACAACCATCTAGCTACTGCTATTGACCCGTAGTCAAAGGATGAACTACTCACGCATCACTCCGGAGGCAGGCATGGTGATGAAGAGGCCTCCGGTGATAATCTCCTCTCCGGCAGGGTGGCGGAGATAGCTTCAGAACCCCCCTGATCTAGGGTTGACGATGACGGTGGTTGTGGAACTTTTCGAGGATATTTGATCAGGTATCTAGGTTTTTCCATCTGGGGGAAATAAATAGGCAAAAGGGCAGATGCGGTGGAGCCCTGGGGGCCCACACCACCCCGTGGCGCGGACAAGGGGGGGCGCCATCCCATGGTGTGGGCCCCCTGGTGCCCCTCTTCGACTCCTCTTCGGTCTTCTGGATGCTTCCGGGGAAAATAGGAACTTCGGGCTTTGCGGGGTCCAATTCCGAGAATATTTCAAGAAAAACTTTTCTGAAACTAAAAACAGCAAAAAACAAGGAACTGACACTTGGCATCTTGTTAATAGGTTAGTCCCAGAAAATGGGTAAAAATGACATAAAGAAGGGAGAAAACATGTAGCAATTGGCATAATATCATCTTGGAGCATCAGAAATTATAGATACGTTGGAGACGTATCATGGGGCAAAACATAAATGCCAGGACACCTTCAAAGTTCATGAGGAAGATTAGAATAAAAAATTAGAGAAAAAGCAATGACACATCATGAATCAATTAATAATGTTTCTGGGACAAATGCACATAAATTCAGAATGGAAATTATGCTCTCTCGACTATGCATAAAGTTAGAAGATGGAGACTCAACATAAAAGTAAAACCAAGGCCCTTCGCAGAGGGAAGCATGGATCGCTCCTGTTCTAGAGCTTTTATTTTATTAAATAGAGGTACAAAATGCTTGACACTCCTCCCATCCATCTTACACAAACCATGGCTAACCGAATCCACGGGTGCCTGCCAACAATCACATATCTATGTGGAGGAGTGTCTATATTTTGGGAGGTGTATGCTAATGTCAAAAAATGGTAAGCAGAAAATACAGTACGTCACAAGCCAACTAGACTTCACAAGAGCGGCTCCCATATGAAGGACGCAACTGGTGTAGAAGGTCATCCCTCTTTCTCTTTTGTTTACACAATTATGCTTTGAGTGATAAATCAGGGGCAAAAATAGTGAAGAGAATTTGTTTGTATTAATTTGGGGCTAGGCACATTACTGCCATCTCTTCTATCAATTGGATAAGCGGATGAAGCCACTAGTCCAGGGTGTGAAATCCAATCAACAGGTGAGATAAATATCTCTATTTACGTCCTCATGAGCAAAAACAGGAACACAAAACAGGAGTAATTTTGAAAGTTTTAAAAGTATCACATGAACAATTTACTTGGAGTCGCAGTTAAATACCACATGTAGGTAGGTTTGGTGGACACGATGGGAAAACTTTGGTTTCTGGGAGTTGGATGAACAAGTAGAGCTCATACTTAGTACAGGTGGAGGCTAGCAAAAGACTGGAAGCAACAAATCAAGAGAGCACAAGAGCCATAATCATGCATAGGGACATAAACATCATTAAGCAAAGCATAAGTGGTACCACAAGTTCAAAAACTAAATGATCATAGAGGCTATTAGTGACTGGTTCATAGTCATGAACAAGGTGTGAGCATGCGCCAAGTCAACCAAATAAAACATTCAAAGGAGAATACCACAAATTTATGCTTCAATATGACAAGAATAACTCATGATTTTTTCAATGGCACATTAAATACTCTCAGATATTTGAGGCTAATCATGCTACTCAATAACCGCAAGGATTTAGAACTAAAATAACATCTAGCATGATATGAAAAAGTCTAGCCACAGTCTATACAAGCTTCTACTTGCAGTGTTAACAATTCTACCTCAAGTTGTAGTTTCTTTTCCCAACAAGCACCATACAAAATATGTTTTAAGAAAAATTCTCTACATGCTACGGCAAGAAAACTTGAGAGTACTCACAAACACTACTAAAACTAACATCTCCAAATAATAGATGCAATGAAAACAAGAGCTAAATAGGAATTTTTGCAGTAACTAGAAGAAAACCTAAGAATACTAGCATAGAAAGTATTCAAACAAAAAAGCGGAGCGTGTCTCTCTCCCAAACAAGGATGCTAGGTCCAATGATATTATTGCAGCAAGTAAACAAAGAAAACAAAAGAAAAACAAACAGACGCTCCAAGTAAACTTCATATGATGTGACCGAATAAAACTATAGTTTCACGAGAAGTGACCTGATAGATAGTTGATGAAGAAGGCGATGCCTTAGGGATCCCCAAGCTTAGAAGCTTGAGTATTCTAAAAATATGATGGGATGAACCACGGGGGCATCCTCAAGCTTTGAACTTGCACTCTTTTTGATCACATATATCACCTCTTCTCTTGAACCTTGAAAACTTCCTTCACACCAGACTCAAACAGTAATTCGCATTAGAGGGTTAGTGCAACAATTAAAAATCCATGGGTTCTATATGGCACAAGTTCTATTAATACTTTTAAACATTAGCTACAGTCACTGATGTTTCGTGAAGCAAAGAAATCCACTTGACATCGTAAAAGAGCAAATGCAAGAAAAATGGCAGAATCTGTCAAAACCAGAACAGTCTACAAATACGAAAATTTTCGAGTCACTTACATTGCTCAGATCGAAAAACTTAAATAATTAAAAATTTGAGGAATTAGCTAAGGGATGAGCATAAAAAAATTCAGTTCATTCTGATTTTTTTTGTGAATTATACGAGTTTTTAGGGTGAACAGCAGAAATATGTTTCCTGTGCAGAAATCCGAAAACCAACTCCAACTCTTGTCAGAAACCTTACTTGGCACTACTAAAACATGAATTATGCAAAAGAGAGCATCAAGAAGGCAGTATAAAACAAATTTAAGTTAACCCACTTTCTATGCATAGGAATCTTGTAAATAAATTAAGGAAGCTCGAACTAGAAATCATGGGAAGGTAGAACAAGAGCAACTTCAAAATTTTCAACAAAAAGAGAGGTGTTTTAGTAACATGAAAATTCCTACAACCATAGTTTCCTCTCTCATAATAATTTTCAGTAGCATCATGAACAAACTCAACAACATAATTATCACATAAAGCATGTTTGTCATGGTCTAAAAGCACACAATTCATATCAAGGTCCAAAACAGTGGGATCAAAATTTAAAATCAGCTCCTGTTTTTTCCCACTTTTAGCAATAGAAAAACAAAATAATTGGTCACTCTTAAAAGGTATAGGACATATTATAGAAATCCTTTTTTCAGTAGCATTATAATTTATAACATCAAGTAACAGAGGACCATCATCTAGAGTATTATCATATAAATTTTCTAAGCAAACTTCCTCATTATCATGCATATCAATAGTTGGAATAAATAGAGGATTATCATAGTATTTATCAAAGTAGCATGGATTATCTTGAATAACAATAGCAATATCATTCTCACAAGTTTCATTCATAGTAGTATCAAGTTCACAAGTATAGCAAGTATCAACTTCATCAAAAAGAGATATTTCAAAAGAATCAATAGGATCATCACTTTCATTAAATAATGTATAAGTTAAAGAGTTACTCTCACTGGGAGGTAGACATGAGTAGCTCTATTCTTTCTCCTCTTGATCATCACTCTCCTCCTATTTTTCATCCAATGAGCTTCCAGATTCAGCAGTTTCTTCTTCCATAGGCTCCTGCAAGACATTAGTCTCTTCCTTAGGTTGAAAGCATTTATTAAGATATTCCATTATGTAGTAATTACAATCCTTGTAATTATCAAAGCAATATTCAAGTATAGCATAAATCTCGTGTTTATAAGGTGCATCATCAATACTTTCAAGCAAATAGGCAATTTCGAATGCACCCTTCCAAGCAATAAATTCTTCAATTTGTTCCACATCATGAAATTCATAATTTCCCTTAACATAAGAAGATATGGTAACATTATCATTATACTCACATTGAAAAGGGAGGTGTTTATACCTCCTACAGCAATGCGATTTATCAAATAAATAAGTAACATTATAAGTAGAGCACAAGTTTCTAGCATAGTAATGCAATTTATTAATTTGCTCCCATAAGTGTATCCCTTTTTCTGACAATCGGTGTTCATTATAATATTTTTGTTGTTCATCCGTGAATCCACCTTGCCAATAAGATCTAGTTTCAAAGACATTAAACATTGATAGCAAGCATGATAAAGCAAAAAATAACAACTATAATAAGAACTAATATTTTTGTGTTTTTGATATAGAGAAATAAACAAGACGAAATAAAATAAACTAAGCAAAACTAAAACAAAGTGAAGAGATTGGAAGTGAGAGACTCCCCTTGCAGAAATTCTCTTCCTCCGCGGCAACAGCGCCAGAAAACTTGATGTAGCCAAAGTTGGCGGGAGGCTAGCGTTGGTAAACCCCAAGAGAAGGGCTGTGAAGAGTGTAGCAGCAAGTTTTCCCTTAGATAAGAAACCAAGGTTGAATCGACCAGTAGAAGGACAAGCAATCTCTGAAGGTTGATGCAGCTGAGGTGGCACGACGCACTACCGGTTCAGCAGCAACGTGGAACCTACACAATACAATCAAATCACTCTGTCCCAGTGTAGAAGTGAGGTTGTCAATCTCACCGGTTTTGTTGAACACAAAGAGGTTAAATGTATGATGTGGAAAACAGTATGAAAGCAGTAGGTGTTTTATCAGTATGAGGAAAATGGACCAGGGTCCACAGTTCACTAGTGGTGTCTCTCCGAGAAAGATAAATAACATGTGTGGTGAACAAATTACAGCTGGGCAATTGACAGAAATAAAGGCTGCACCGTAGTGCATATGCAAGACATAAACATTACTATGTGATTCATACGGGCATTAGAACAAAATACATAGACCGTCATCCAACTGCATCTATGACTAATGATCCATCCTCTGAACAAACGTTGGGTATTAAGTTGCAAGCAACAGATAATTGCATTAAGCAAAGTGTGTAATGTAAACAATAGAATCATCCTTAGACAAAGCATTATTGTTTTCTCCCTAATGGCAACAACATATACTCCATCTGTCACGTTTCTGTCACTCGAGCACAGATGCAAAGGAGGCATGAACCCACTATCAAGCATAAATACTCCCTCTTGAAGTTACTAGCATCTACTTGGCCAGAGCATCTACTAATAACGGAGAGCATGCAAGATCATAAATAACATATGCATGAAGATAACATGATAGATTGATAATCAGAAGACATAGCATTCAATATTCATCAGATCCCAGCAAACACAACATGTAGCATTACATAAAGATGATATTGATCATGTTAGATAGCTCACAAGATCTAAACATGAGACACAAAGTGGAGAGAACAACAATCTAGCTACTTCTATGGACCCGTAGTCCAGGGATGAACTACTCACGCATCATTTCGGAGGAGGGCATGGTGGTGTAGACCCCTCCGGTGATGGATTCCCCTCCCGGCAGAGTGCCGGGGAGAGCTCCAGAACCCTCCCGATCTCGGGATGACGATGACGGCGGCCTCGAGTGGTTTTCGGGACGAGGTGGATTATATTTAGGGTTTACGCCTCGGGGGGATTAAATAGGCGAAAGGGCAAAGGCGGTGGAGGCCGGGGGGCACACCACCCCATGGCGTGGCCAGGGGCGCGCCGCCCTATGGTGTGGGCCCCCTGAGGCCCCCCTCCGGGTCTCTTCGGGACTCCGTGGAACCTTTGTGAATTCTAATACTTCCGGGCTTCAAATTTTCCAATTCCGAGAATATTTCCAGAACAACTTTTCGGAAACTAAAAACAGCAGAAAACAGGGAAACTGGCTCTCTGGCATCTTGTCAATAGGTTAGTCCGGAAAATCGATAAAAATGACATACAATGTATAGCAAACATGTGGGAAACAACATCAAAACAACATGGAACATCAGAAATTAAGGATACGTTTATGACGTATCAATGCTACATATACGAAAGTGTACATATGCTAAAAATTACAAAGGGAAACAATACTGCATTGTACATATGCATATGTTGGAGGTTATTTCACCACTACTATGCAACAGATGATCGGAAGGGCCAAACACTAAGATGGAATCATCCCATTCCACGTATTGAACCCCTACCAAACACAGTAACACAACCAACCCTTCTGAGTGAAATGGAATCATGGTAGTAAATCACTATTCAAAATATCTTCTGATAAATCAGCCTATTTATCGCTTCTTGGTGTTTGACCGATAAGATAAATCAGCGTATATATACTGATAAATCAACCGATATTGGTTTGATTACAATCTCTGGAATGTATTGTAGTTTACAACAAAGAGGGGTCACTAGTTTCTTCAAGCTCTTCCACACTCGCCCCAATAAATATCCAATATTCCCTCTATTCCGAAATAAGTGTCGTGTTTTAGTTCTCGTACAGAGTTGAACTAATACCAAGGCATTGAACTAAAACCACAACATTTATTTCACAATGAGTGTTAGTAGTTTTTTTTTTGCTGCATAGATCTTGGGTGTTCGTGTTTATGTTAGATTACAGAGTTATGTCTTGTGCTTTGTTTGGTTATTACTTATTACTAGTAATCGACAAAGTCTGGTCATTTGCTCAAATGAGGGGGAAAAAAACTAGGCAGCTCATGTTAAGTTGCATCTACAATTATATATTCCCACGGTCTTAAAATAATTGTCATTCACATGGATGTATCTAGATGCAATTTAGGGCAAGATACATCCATTTTAGTCCATTTCACCGACAATTATTCTGAGACGGAGGGAGAACTATGTTCTCAAGTACAAAGATAAGTTTGCAACTTTATTTGATCGAGTGAAGCATTAAGCTGACGCAACGTCCATGTGCTAGCTACTCCCTCTGTTCCATAATGTAAGATGTTCTAGGTGTTCTATATGTTGTCTATATTCGGACTAAATTAAGTGAACTCAGATACTTAAATGTGTCTAGATACACGTGTATGTATATGAATGTGGAATATGTCTAAAACATCTTATACTGTGGAACGGAGGGGTAAGTTTTAGCTAGCTAATCCTCTACTAGAAAACAAACAAGTTGCACAGTAAAAGTACGTCCTCTGCTTTGCAGCTCAATCATGCCCAGATTGACGCACGCAGGACAGGAGCGACGTCCTGGACCAACACCCCACCATCACCAAAAAGTAAAGCGATCGACCGATCGACGACGAATTGAATGTGCGGCGGGCCCTTGGATTGGTAAAGCCAGACGTGGAAGCCGTGATTGATTAATCATCACCACACTCTTTATTTCATTTCATTATTAAAGTCAAACACCTTTTATACATGTGTCTCCAACTTTCTGTTTCATCATCTTCACTTTACACGCCAAGTTACAGATCAATCAGTCGCCCAATGATCGCAGAAAAAACAACACGGGAAAAGATTTTACAATCCAAAAAACCTCGCCACACATTACCTATCTTACTTACGTACGTATATATGCGTGTAAAATATTGTGTATACAGTCGGGTCTTGAGCTTGGCGCGCGCTGTTACAATTGATTGCTCGCCGCCGTTGGTGTTGGATATTGAATTAATTCAAGCACCAGTTGATGCCGTGCGCGTCGAACTGCGCTGCCGCCGCTGCCGCGTCGGCGACGACCTTGACGTCGCCGCCGTAGATGCACTGCCCCTGCTGGTACTGCTGGTATCCGCCGTCGAACACGTAGTCCGACCACTTGAGCTCGTCCAGCGCCGCGCCGTAGTGGTCGGCGCCGGCCCCGGCGTCCTCCGTGCAGCTGCTGATGGACCCCAGCTCCAGCCACGGCAGATGAGTAGTGCTGCTCTGCGTCGTCGAGGACTCGAAGCCGCCGCCGCTGCTGCTCGGGTTGTTGTTGTTGCAGCAATGCTCGTCCGTGGTGGCGGTGGCGCCGGGGCTGAGGCCGGCCAACGAGTTGAGCGTGCTGGAGCTCGACACCGACGGGATGACCCCGCCGTGGAGCGCGTCCGCGTCCAGGTACCCGGCGAAGTCCGCCGTGTGGTCGTACCCGGACAGCGACGACAGGGACCCGTCGTCGGCCCCGCTGCCTTGGCCGTAAGCGTAGCTCTCTGCCGACACCAGCGGCGGCGGCATGTGCGCTTCCATCGTCGCCGACAGTATCAGCTCAGCGTCGCTGAACACCGCCGTGCGGTTGACGGCGCGGTCGCCGGCCTCGGGGGCGGCGAGGGGCTTGTGGGTGGCAGGGTCGATGCCGCGCTGGCGGAGCTTCTTCTTGATGAACGAGTTCCAGAAGTTCTTGACCTCGTTGTCGGTGCGCCCCGGCAGCTGCGCCGCGATCTGCGACCACTTGTTGCCGAGGATGGAGTGGAGGTGGATGATGAGGTCCTCCTCCTCCTGGGAGAAGGCGCCCCTCTTCAGGTCCGGCCGCAGGTAGTTTATCCACCTCAGCCTGCAGCTCTTCCCACACCTCTCTAGGCCTAATGCAGCAACAAATTAAACCAGTTAATTCCCACGAAATTCGGCTAACTCTACGCAATTACACCGTAACTAAGCTAGTTGGCAAAATCGCAGTTTGCCACTGCCATATACTAGTATAACTAACTAGAGCTAGCGGTTGCAGTGTTGTCAGTGCAGCAGCTAGCATTGGTAGAGGAAGGAGCTACCGGCAACAGTTATGGATATGTAACTAGGTTTTGGTAGGATACCTGCGATTTTGGGGACAGAGCTCCAGCAGCCGTTGCCGTACTTGGCAATGTGGTTCATCAGCTTCTCGTCCTCCTCGGGCGACCACAGGCCTCGCCGAAGCCTCTTCTTCGGCCCGCACGACCGCTTCGACATCTCTTGCAAACTAGGTTTGGTCTAAGTACGTCTCAGTGGTGGCGCCGCCGTTGCGAGCCGACTGCCCGGACGATCGACGGCGGCAATGGAGCTGGTGGAGTGCTGGATGGGGGGATGGAGGAGGACAAATGGTGAGGTAGGAGTATAAAAGAGAGCACGGGCGGAAGGCGGGAGGTCGCTCTCAGCTAGGTGTCAACGGACCTAGCTAGCTCTTGCTAGCAAGTGTGTAGAGACACACAGCCAGTCCAAGTACTGTACTACTCTCTCGCTCCTCGGCTAGCTCCTGCCTTCTAGTAGCAATTCTAGCTACCTTTCGCTCGGAGAAAAAGATCGTCGTGAATCATGGCCGTGCTCCGCTGTCTGCTAACCTAGCTAGCTTCGCCCGTGTGTGCTGATCGATTAGACTAGGTTAGGTCTCGTAACTGTCCA
Organism: Alopecurus myosuroides; assembly: GCA_028641055.1. Classification (NCBI taxonomy): domain Eukaryota; kingdom Viridiplantae; phylum Streptophyta; class Magnoliopsida; order Poales; family Poaceae; genus Alopecurus; species Alopecurus myosuroides. Next base: position 436,745,175 of record CM054059.1, on the reverse strand, counting down.
CCCAGCTGTGGTGGTAGGGCTGGTTGACTCTTTTGTGTCCCCCTGTATACATGCTTTCCTGCCTCTTTCCACAGCCTAATTATCTTCACCCTTGACACTTTGCATCTTCCACTATCCATCCATGCTTAGCTGCATGCATCCATCCAGGCATACGGCGCCCCCGGCCCTGTGGGACTTTGGACATTCACTTTGCGTAAACATCACTTCTGCATACCACAAGTTATCTGGAACGCAAGCAATCGATCGACCAACACGGCAACATGTCTCTCGTCGATCGACCTCATGCATCTCCACCACGTACGCAATGGATTCTGATCCGAGTGATCGATGTAAAAAAAAAAAAAAATCTTACACCTCAGTCAGTCAGTCATCTTGCTAAATTAAATCATAGTACGTGCGCAAATTTAGTCAAGGATGACGGGCATGCAATTGCACTGCTCCGCAAGTTATAGTAACGTTTCACTGATCGCGCCGCTGCGGCACGTAGGAGAAGGAGTCGCCTTCACACGCGCACAAATTAAGAAAAGCAGGGTACAGAAGCGGCCAAATGTCCATGTGAGAATTTGGAGACACTCCAGCAGAGCATGCACGTACCGCGCCGCGTGTGTGTGGACGAGAGAGCATTGCAATCATAACCACATGCCATTAATTAAAACTCTTAACCTTTTCTACTCTTAACCTTGTGGGCAGTTCATTGTTGGACAAATAGATTTTCGTTAGAGGACTCGTAAACCCGGACAGAGGGAGCAGCGATCGATAAGCAGTGACTAAATTATTATTCTAGTAATACGGTGATTGCCCAAGTGTACGGATTTGTGTGATCCCTCCTGTTGCCACACCGATCCGGCTTTTTTTATATGGAACAGGATCATCGGGTAGATCATTTTCCCTGGCAGAGAACCGGTCGCCAGCCAATAGTAGCCTCCTGACAACGAAGGAAGGATATTCATTATTATAGCACACGTGTCTATATATTCACCGACAGGATTCCCTGTTCGTGTGCATGAAATGTCAGATTCACGCTACAAAACGGTCGCCAACTGTCATCGACCCGTCGTCCACACCACATCTCTAGGCCCTTTCCCTTCTTCGTCTTCTTCCTTTGCCACATGAAGCACACGGAGGCCGTGCAAACCGAGCGCCGACGGTGATGAGGTTGAGTCCAGACAGCAGATTTTTCAGCGTAAAGATTTAGTTTACACACAAAATCTGAAGCATCCCTAGTCGATGATTTACTAATATGACCAATTTTGGGAAATCTACAGCAAATCGTCGGGGACCAGTAACTTAAAACTATACACCTACGTGTGCATGCATTAAACCCTGAGTAGACATGTCGCCCTCAGCATACGTACGTACGCACTGCACACGAGTACTTGTACGACCCATATACTGTATGCGTCCAAATCAAAGAAAGAAAATGGCTTTTCTATGTACCCTATATCGTCAAGTACTCATGACTACGCTCGAGCGCGCGTCTAAGGGCTAATCACTCGGCAGATGTGCCGATTGCTGAGAGGGCTTCGATGCGGGCATCGCAGAAGGATGAGCTTCTTAAAGGTATGGCCGTGCGTTTGTCGTTTACATCTTTTGATAATGATACTATTATTGATAAGGCGGCTAGAATAGGGGTGTCTCTAGGGGATTCACAGAGCGAGGCTAATAGAACGGTGGATTCTGTTAAAATTATTGAGCAGTCTCGTAGTTTAGTTTCTCTTTCTAATAATCTTAATGATGGTAACGAGGTAAATGATGAATCTGATCATAGTCTAGTGATGCAAATGGCATCAAGTCTGTGTGATGATTATGATCACGAGGTTGAGGATAGCCTGCAGGATCATGTGGTTTCGGTTTCCCAGGGTGTCAAGGTGGCACACTCTCGTAGAGGAAAACAGAGAGGGGGGAGTTTTAAGCCTAGAAGGAGTGCTAGAATTAAAAAACTTGGTACATAATGAGAGGTTACTTTTGGAATTCTGATGGTTTTGGGGATACTGCTAAACACTCGGCTGTTAGGGAGGCGGTTATCGAAATGAAATTAGATTTTATTGCTATTAGTGAAACCGGAAGGGATAGTTTTAATCAGCCTTTCTTGAATTTTCTAGCTGCTGGGCTGGATTTTTCTTGGTATTGCCTACCACCTCATGGGAGGTCTGGGGGTATTCTTATTGGCTTTAATTGTGCGACTATAACACTACAGTCTGTTATGGCCGGTGACTACTTGGTTAAATTGCATGTGTAATCAAAGGAGGATGGCTTTCTTTGGGCTTTGGTGGTAGTCTATGGGGCTGCCTAGGATGATAAGAAACCAGAGTTTTTAGCCGAGTTAGTAAGGATTTGTGATAATGATATTAGAGTTATTGTACACCTTACGGATTGGGTATAGGGTAGTACCCTACCCCAATACGAACTCCTCATGTATTGCCTTTCACAGGGGCTTTTCCTGTGTATATTAACACGTACCCGGCGACCCTAATGGGTACGACCGTTCCTTCTACGCATTAACAAATGAGACACGACCTATATTGGTAGGGGGATTTCAATATCATTAGAACTAGTAAGGAGAAGAATAATGATAATTTTAATCCTCGGTGGCCGTTATTCATAGTCTTGATTTGAAAGAATTGGAGATGTCAGGGAGACAATTTACTTGGACTAGTAGATGGGCTATTCCTACTCTGGAGAAATTGGATAGAATCCTTGCCAGTATTGAGTGGGAACAGAAATTCCCGCTCGTGACTGTTCAAGCATTAACTAGAGTGGGATCTGACCATAACCCACTGTTTTTGGACTCTGGGTCAGCTGCTCATGTGGGAAATAAGGCGTTATTTTCATTTGAGCTCGCTTGGTTGAGGCAACCCGGTTTCTTTGACTTAGTTAAGACTCAATGGGAGTCGGTTCTGGATGGATCCACTCCAATTGAACGATGGCAAATGAAAATTAGGCACCTGAGGAGTTTTTTGAGAGGATGGGCTAAGAATAGAGCGGGTGAATATAAGAGGCTGAGAGATAAGCTTTTGTTGCTTATTAATGAGTTGTACTTGAGGGCGGAGAGTGCGCCCTTGTCTGAGGCAGATCGTGCTTCTAGAGCGGAAGCAAATGCTTTTCTTACTAATTTGCGCCGCGAAGAAGAGTCCAAGTGGGCTCAACGTGCAAAGGTGAGGCATCCAGGAAGGGGGAAACAATACTAGATACTTCCATTTGGTTGCCAATGGGAGACACAGAAAGAAAAAAAATCTTTCAGCTAGAGCAAGATGAAGGCACTATTGTGGGCCAAGAAAACTTGAAAGTGTTCATTTCTGAGTATTATAAAAAACTGTTTGGAGCGTCTGCTCCATCCAGGGTCTCTCTTGATGAGACTAGAATTGATGATATCACTCAGGTTTCTCCAGAGGAGAATTTGTTGCTGACACAGCCTTCTACTGAAAAGGAGATTCGTGACGCTATTGCTCAAACGGAACTTAACAAAGCACCAGGACCTTATGGTTTTCCTGCTGAGTTCTATAAGTATTTTCGGGACGTTATTAAATTAAATTTGATGGCTTTGTTTACTCAGCTGTATGAGGGTGATCTAGAATTGTTCAAGTTGAACTTTGGAGTGATCACTCTACTTCCTAAGAAGGAAGATGCAAACAGGATTGAGCAATACAGGCCTATTTGTCTGCTAAATGTTAGTTTCAATTTTTTTTACTAAAGTAGGAACGAATAGAGTGACCTCTATAGCACAGAGGGTTATTCGTTCCTCTCAATCAGTGTTCCTTCCAGGAAGGAATATATTGGAGGGGGTGGTTGTCCTACATGAAACTATTCATGAGCCCAAAAGTAAAAAATTGGATGGAGTTTTACTAAAAATTGACTTTAAAAAAGCATATGATAAAGTGAATTGGAAGTTCTTACAACGGACCCTACGCATGAAAGGTTTCGATCCAAAGTGGTGTAAATGGGTCGCGAGATTTGTGCAAGGGTGTAGTGTAGGAATTCGAGTGAATGGTGATATAGGTCATTACTTGCAAACTTTAAAAGGTTTAAGACACGGAGATCTGTGATCTCCGATTGTTTTTAACCTTATGGTTGATATGCTTGCCCTTCTTATTGAAAGGGCAAAAGAGGATGGGCAGGTAGGGAGTTTGATTCCACATCTTGTCGAGGGTGGGGTTTCAATACTCCAATATGATGATGACACGATCTTGTTTGTGGAACATGATCTGGAGAAGGTTGTTAATATTTTCCATCTTCGAGCACTTGTCTGGTCTTAAAATTAACTTTCATAATAGCGAGATCTTTTGTTTTGGAAATGCTACTGATTGTGAGGATCAATATAGAGATATTTTTGGGTGTGAAATTGGTGTTCTACCCTTTAAATACCTGGGTATTCCTATTCACCATCGTAAGTTACTCAACAGAGAGTGGAAACCAGTGGAAGATCGGTTTGAGCAGAAACTGAGTTCATGGATAGGAAAATTGCTATCGTATGGAGATCGCTTGATTCTTATTAATTCAGTCCTGTCAAGTGTACCGATGTTTCTTCTATTCTTTTTTGTGTTACCCATTGGGGTTAGAAAGAGATTGGATTATTATAGATCTCGTTTCTTTTGGCAATCAGATCAAATTAAAATAAAGTATAGGCTAACCAAGTGGAACATTGTCTGTTGTCCCAAGGACCAGGGTGGTTTGGGAATTGAATGCCTAGACGTTAAAAATAAATGTTTATTAAGTAAGTGGCTTTTTAAACTATTAACGGAGGATGGCATCTGGCATGAATTATTGCATAATAAGTACGTTCGTGGAAAACCTCTAGCTCAAGTGGAGGTTAAACCCACGGATTCACCCTTCTGGAAGGGTATTATGAGTGTTAAGCAAGATTTCTTTAAGCATGTTGCATTTAACGTTGGGAATGGCCTGAATGTTAGATTTTGGGAAGATCCGTGGTTGGCGGGAATCCCCTTAGCCATGCAATATCCGACGTTGTATAATATTGTGCGTAATAAAAACGTGTTAGTGGGTAATGTTCTGGGTCAGCATAATCTCGATATTGCATTTAGACGTTCTTTGAGCGGGGACAATTGGGTTAACTGGCTACATGTGGTGGAGAGGCTAATGGCAGTCTCTTTATCAGAGGAGCAGGATTCATTTTCTTGGAAGTTGACAACATTGGGTTGTTTTTCGGTTAAATCCTTTTACGAGGAACTAATGAATGGCAATATGAGATTTTTGCATAAATATCTGTGGAAACTAAAAGTGCCGCTAAAAATTAAGATCTTTATGTGGTTTCTTCTTCGTAATGAAATTCTTACGAAGGATAATTTGGTGAAACGAAGATGGGCTGGGTGTACGAAGTGTGTGTTCTGTGATTCTAATGAGACTGTCGAGCATTTGTTTATTAATTGCCAATTCGCTAAAAGAATATGGAGATTAGTTCATTTTATTTTTAGCATAACACCACCTACTGATATCAATAACATGTTTGGGACATGGTTGACTGGGATAGATAAATCTACTAAAGCTAGTATACGCATCGGCGTATGTGCTTTCCTGTGGGCAATTTGGAATTGTTGTAATGATATAATCTTTAACAACTTGGTGGTTGATAATTTTTTGCAGGTGGTACATCGAGCTACATACTGGATTCATCTGTGGGCTCTTCTGTTGCCAGACGATCAGCGTGGACGTTTGGATGAAGGATGTTCTCGGATAATGCGGTCGTTCGGGCTATCTTCAGTCAGGATGGTTAGTTGCATGATAGAAGAATCCAATGGGTTTCAGATTAGTCCTGTTGGTATTTAGAGCATGTCTAACAGGCCCCGTATCACGCGAGCGCCCCGTAAAATTCCGGCGGCATACGGGGCGCGGGCCAAAACGGCCGTCTAGCAGGCCCCGTATGCCGCCTGGCCCGTACCAAAATTTTACGGGGCCTGCTCCACCGCCCCCTCCGCCCCGTACATATAGAGGGTGAGGGTTGGGGTGGGGGTCCAACCCCCCACCCGCAACCCTAGCTCCGCCGCGCGCCGCCGCAGCTCCGGTGAGAAATTACGCACGCGCCGCCGCCGCATTCGAAGCTCCTCCACCGTGATGAGCTCCCCCGACGCCTCCGGCTCCTCCACCGCCCGCTCCAAGCGCCGCCGCGAGCTGGAGACGCTCGAGGAGGAGTGGCGGCTCCACTGCAAACACTCCGTTGCAGGGAGCCGCCGCAGCGTCTGGAAGTACGTGGCGTGGCCGCAGGCCATGCCGGACACGCTGAAGGACTACGCCCCGGGAGGGAGATACTACAGCGTCGACCCGCCGCCGCGGCCGATGTGCGGCCGCAAATTCGAGAAATGGCTCGCGGAGAGGGAGCTGCTGCAGCAGTGCAAGCGCGGCGGCGACGGCGCAAGCGGCAGCGGAGGAGGAAGCGCGGCGACAGCGCAGGAGGAGGCCTTACCGGCGACAGAGGAGGAGGAGGAGGCCGCCTTCGCGGCGGCGCTCGAGCTTTCGAAGCAGGAAGCAGAGGCGCGGGCGCGGGCGGAAGCGGAGGAGGAGGCGAAGGCCGTCGCCGACGTCGAGCAGTTCAAGGCGATGGAGGCTTCCGGCCCCGTCGTCTTCCTCGACTAGATTAGGTTAGATTTCATGTTCGAGCAGTTCTTGTAGCAATGGTGATCTGAGCAATGAATGAAATCGAGTTTTATCTTCTCTCCCGCGTAGTTCGAATTTAAACATACGGGGCGGATATAGGGGGACTGCTAGACGAACTTGAAAATCTGAGCACGGATTTTCCTAGATTTCCTATACAGGGCCCTCTACACGCGATTTAGAGGGCGAAAGTTTACGGGTCCTGTTAGACATGCTCTTAGGTGGCTTCTGTAGCTGCTTTTGTCGATCGCACACATGGTTTCTTTGTTGAATTCTGTAACACTGGATTATTATTATTAATAAATAGCCGTGTGCATCAATCCGATGCAGAGGCTGGGTTTCCATTTCAAAAAAAAAAAAAATCAAGTACTCATGCATGCATGCTTATTATCTTTTTCGATATATTTTTAAAATTAATAGTAACGCGACGTGCTGATAGCCTTACGGTCATAATTGGTTGTATCAGATAATTCCATATAAGTACAGAATTGTGTTGTCTGCGTCTCCAAAAGTATGTGAACAGTCGTTTGTTCCATCGGCTAGCTTATATTTTCTTGCGGCAAGTTGATGAATTAATCAGCTCGCTAGCTCCATTATTTGTACGAACCGAAAACAATGTACCCTGTTCATCTATGCAGGACACTACAGAGAGGTTAAAAGCTTGCTTCATGCCAAGGGGGAACGGGCCCATTTGTGATTTTTCAGTCCGGAGGAAAGTTAAACCTCGATGGCTGAAGAAGAAAGGGGTGCAGTTCTGGATCGATCATGCGGTGCAGTTCTCAGAAACGATGATGGAACGGCGCTCGATCGTATCTGCCCCACCGCCGAAGCTACTGAATCGATCTCTGGGCTTCAAGGTATTAAGCAATTAATACTGCTGAGCTATGCAGGTTAGCTAATAAGCTGCTAGGTCGTAGATAGTAGAGTGGGCATCTGTTCTTTGGCTTAATTACATCGTGTGTGATGGAACTGACTAATCGTGTGATTGTAATCCACAAATAGTGTCTCGCGTGATATAATACAGTACAAGTCCCAATTCAGAAAAACATATATTACTCTGTTCTTGGAGTAAGAACGATCGACATTAATTGATTTTTGAAATTATTCTCCACTAGTTAGCTAGTAGCTCATGTTCATGAACAAGACCTAGTTAATGTAATTACGCTCCAATTATGGAATGCTGGGGGTTCCGTTCATAAAAAAGATGGAGCTGGCGCTCGGGGAGAGGACGTAATGCATGTTAGGTGCCGCAATTATGCGCGCATTATTGGCTCTGCAAATTGCAAATGGTACCTAGCCTACTGCAGCTTGTAACCGCTAATCATTGACACAACGTTTCTCTTGATACCTAGGCATGCTAATTATAGTAATTTATTTCACGTCTAACTCTTACTTGAGCAAGTAATTTATTTCACGTCTAAGTCTTACTTGAGCAAATCCCACGGAAAAAATCTGACCTTACGATCCTATAATCAGCTTGCTTAGTACTTCCTCTGTCCATTTTTATAAGACAACATTTCAATAGTAAGAAGTGTGCCTTATAAAAGTGGACGGAGGGAGTAGTAAATGTAATTACGAAAAATCTATTTGCTATTTCACATTCTCCTGTGTATTACCTTAGCAAGCGATTCGAATTATGTATTTTGTTACATATATAGGTCATGATCCTCCACGATACAGCGGAAGCGCCCGACAATCGACGCCTCCTCCATCGCTAACAACGTCGTCCCCGTCGCACACATCACCGTCGACATCCTCCTTCTCATCCACGTCTAGGGCTGGAATTAAAACTCGAAGCTCGCGAGTTAAACGAGTAGCTCGCAACTCGACTCGGCTCGGCTCGAGCTCGTTGTCCAACGAGCCGAGTCGAGTTTTCGTTTTCGACAGTAAACGAGTTAAAGCTAAACGAGTCAAGTTTACGAGTACTCGTTTAGCTCGTTTAACTCGGTAAAAAGAATTTCTAATGATATTCTTATATATGTGAACATTTTTTTACTGATTATTGTAGTTTATTTATGACAAATTATTTTATGGTGACATCTTTTCATCGATTATTGTGATGATTTTATTATACGTGCCCAAAATAATGAAAAATAAGTATATATACAATATATAATGTTTACCTTTTATAGTTTTATAAAATAAAAAAGTTAAACGAGTAACTCGCGAGCTACTCGTGAGTTCACCGAGTCGAGCCGAGTTTTGATTTTGGACTCGTTTGTTGAACGATTCGAGCCGAGCTCGACTCGTCAGTTGATCGAGCTTGAGCGAGTCGAGCCGAACTGACTCGGCTCGGCTCGAATTCCAGTCCTATCCACGTCCTCGCCACCTACTTCAATCCGTGGGTTGGAGCGGCCTCGGGCACGGTCGTTTTCTGAGGTGGATGCTACGCCGCCCCCCATGGCGGCGCCTAGACACCCTGGTGGTCCTCCGGGTCTCAGACCTGTTGCTTCTACGTCGGGCGCTCAAGGCCGGGGCGGGTCTTGTAACGACCCGTAGTTCGGAGACTAGAAATGGGTTAAATATAATATATGTATTTGCATAGCATGCATTTAAAAATGTGGGTAAATTTTGCGTGTTAAGTTAAGCAATGCAGAGTGATCGAGGTTTCTCTTTGATTGATGAGTTAGAGCTAGGTCATCAACGAGAGTGTGTCAAATTACGATATGATCTTTAAACAACTCGTTAGTAAAGTTGAATAGTTTGTCGAGTTATCTGAAAATTTGACAATGACCTAATTATATTATCTACACCTTAAGCACAATTCAATTATAGGACAAATATTTTGTTCAAATAGAAACTAAATCAGCCACATATCTTTTGATCATACAAGAGATTTTGTTTCCACAAATTAAATTATACATATCTTATCAGGACATTTCAAGTGGAATCCAATGCATTGTCCAATCTCCATTTAATACATCTTTCAAACAGAATACAAATGGAATAGGACATAAGACCGAACTCGCAGGATGATATTGAAGAAACAAATCCTCTTATAATCTTTTATGGAATATGTACATATTTCAATTAGAAGAAAAGAGGATTACATAAGAATAAAAGAAAGTCATAAACTAGATATTATCAATTTCCAAACATTCTGATCACAAGCAATGATCCGACACTCTATGAAATCAACTAGTGGTTATGACTTAAATTAATAAATTCCAACAACATCCATATGCTCATTATCTTATCCATATATGAGCATATGAGAACTTAGAACCCTAAGGGTATATCTTGTCGATTATTCATCTTAAGTCATCGCTTCATAAGCACTTCATATCTCTAATACTAATTGAACATTCAACGACTAAAATAGCTTTAGATACAACTAATGGAACAAGAACAAAATACAACCTTTATAAGAAGAACAAAATACAACCTTTATAAGAACAATATTAATCAGCTTATGATGATACTATTTAGCTAAAAAAATCTCGTAGTATCTCAATTACTTAGGTCTACCTAGCCACAATGTTGAAACAAAAATGTGTTCCAATTAATACTGATATTACAAATGTCCATGACCAAAAAAACGTGGTCATCTAATATTAATCAGTTTGTTTATGAGACATGAAAAAGAGTTATAACGGTGTGTTTATGCTTCTACATGTGCGTATGATCATATTCATGAAACTAATGTATTTTATTATCTCTTCGCCATACATCCAATACATACATCCAACAAGAAGCCCACGATGTTTCTCTCTCTTTATCTACCTAACTGACTGAATCTACGATCTCCATAGGGTATCTCGCGGGTGGTTGTCACGATAGTGCCATGTGTCTGCCTCTGCGTTGGACTCGGCCCTCCTTTATACCAACGGGTAATCAAGGTTGTTCTACTACATGTCCTACACTTTCGTGGCCGTGCCGCTCCACTGGCCACGTGGAAGCGGACCATCATCGGTCATCCACGTGCCGGGTCTTGTTCTGATGAGAAAGACACCGGGGGGGCTCCCACGTCTGCCAGGTCCTCCAAGCTGCGTCGCCAAGGATCATACGACACGTCAGGAAGGGGCCTCCGGTGGCTACAACGCACCCTTCGATCCCCACGGGAAACGTGTGGGGCCTCGCGATCGGGTAACCCCTTCGATGACGCTTCCGCTCCTGGCTAGCCTCCAGCCGGGTCATGGGGGTCTGTCTTCGGGCTTCTTCTTCTGGGCAGCGGGCTCGATCCTTCACCACGAGGTAGCATGTTCAAGAAGCAGAATTTGTAAGATAATCTAGCTCTTACGGTGTCGTGGGCGCTCATGGTGGCCCACACGGCCAATGATCCTGACCCCCGGTTAGTGGGGTGTCGACAGACTGAAAAAAATGGCGAGGGATATTTTTATCCCCATGGATGGTCGCTTGATCTCCGGAGCAGCGACAATTTACGCCTGTTTGATTGTAATTCGTCTGTTGCTATGTTTTTATTTTTATTTCAGTACTTTTGGTTCGCGGCTGTGTGCATCTATGTTATGCAGAGGCCGGATGTAATGGTTAAACAATTTAAATAATAAAACACATTTATCAAAAGAAAAAAGGAGGTCATGATATAAACAAAGATCAAGCATAAATTATTTCATTCAGCTTAGCAAAAAAGCAATATATGTGTATATTTATAGGTACAGAAGGTTCCAGACTGAAGATCCACTTTCCCTGGCGGTTTGGGTTCTAGATCCAAACTTGGTTAGAATCCACCTTGGAAGGAACAATGAATAAAATTATCCAATTTTTTATCTCTTTTCAGATTTCCGCCTCCTTAATTTTTTTTATCTCTTTTCACACATTCATTGAGTTTAGAATATATCTACATCTACTGTGATACTCGGTTCACCGGAATTTTTGGGGATGTACCCATATTTTTATGCTCAAACGTCCCTAAAATTGGGTGTTATACTTCGCAGACCCTCCCCAACAATTATTAATATATCGTGGTATCCTTGCAATATGGTCTCCTTGGTAGAAAATGCAAGTTCACACGTGATAAATTTAGCAGTGGCAATATATTGCATATGCAAGCCTATACATAACTGTAAGTGCAAAGTTGATTACCTCGCCATGAACACCAACTGGTATTAATTTTAGGTTTGATTAGCTTTAAGAATAGCCATGCTGATATAGCATGTAGCATATACTATATTAATCACGACATAGTCACTAGAGAAAGGAACATGTCACCAACTATGGCGGGGTACTAATTAATCAGCAGAATCAATAGAAGCACAGCAGTGCTGATATCTTTACAAGGACAAGTGAGGAGAAATCAACCACAAATATCCAATTAGCTATCTTTTTTTTTTAAACGGATAGCCCAGCCTCTGCATCTAGGAGATGCACACGGCTTTTATATTAATAAAAATCGTCATAGTCTGCGTCTTACACAAAGGAAACAAAGTATGGCAAACATATGATAAAATGTGCAACTTAAGGTTGAGCAAAACCAAGAGCGGAAGAAATAGTATTATCGATGCATAGATTTTGCATGTGAAAACAATTCCATGATTTAATTAGGAGAACAAGTAGCTCAAATGCATGCATGGTTTTGCTTTATCAATGTATAAATTGTTGATGTGGTAATAAATAATCTTCAACAAATAAATATGTTGTAACATCATTTATGACCAACAATGGTGACCATATTTTCACCCTGTCAAATTGGGGCACCACCCGCGACAAACGAACTATACAACTCCGCTATCCTACCCTCATCTCACGACAGGGGTTTTGGATGTAGTGTTTGATGCCCTTGTAGGGATTTGGAGTATTCTATAATTTATTACTCTCTTCATCTTTAACCTTATTTTCTGATGGTTTCAAAAAGGATAAGATGACGAGATGAGCAATTTTTAAATCACCGAGAAATAAAAAAGAAGGTATTTCTTTCTTAGATTGTACCCATATTATAACTATGTTTTTTTAAGAAAATAAAACTATGCTTTCAACTATAATTTATGTTTTCCTTGTTCCTTTAGAATAACAAATCAAGATTTTCCTTAAAATGACCACCAATATTGTAACTTAGATTATACCAAAGAATAAGGAAGCCGGTCTTTGTCTCTTTGTCACATCGTTAAGTGTCAATTTTTCAATCAAATTTCCATGATAGTAACCGCACCAATTAGTTTCTCTCAACATGAGCCCTCTCTCTACGTACGGCACTATGAAAAACTCTCCACCATCGTGTGAACTGCATGTCTCAGTGTGAACTGCATGTCTCAGTTCGGTCACATAGAGCTTTTACATGATTCTTTCTTATTATAAATATATGACTATTTTTTACTTCAAATCTTTCTACACATACTTAGCACTCAACTAGTACTAAGCATACATCCGTTATATTATTAGTTGACACACAAGAAAAGTCAAATGTTGTAAAAGAAAAAGGGGAAATGTATTTCATATCAATTCCATTAGGGTGTGGAAAGGAAACCCCTTCCCCCCGCGGCGCCCCCTGGCGGCACTAGGAGCGATTCCCGCCCGTCGAGAGTCCTCCCCCGCCAGCTGCCCCTCTGCTGCTGCCGTCGCCGTCCGTGTCCGCGGCAGTGGCGGCACGACTCCTGCTGCCGAAGGTGGTTGGGAGGGGCGGCTCGCGTGCGTGTATGGAGGTGGACCGGACGTGGGGGCGACGACGGTCGGGGTAGTGGAGGCCGGGCTGGCGGGCTCGAGAGACGGATGGCGAGTGGTCTGCAGGTGGTGAGGCGGAGGCTGGGGTCCCGCTGCCGGCTCCTGCAGGGTGGTGTTGCGCGTCCATATGGGCTTGTGGGCCCGATATGGGCTCGTCAGGCCCGGATGACACGTCCCCGGTGCTGGGCGTAGACTGCGTCGGCGCGGAGGTGGTGGCGTGGGTGCTGCTGCGGCATAGAGCCGAGAGGCGCCATCCTCTCCAACCGGTGTCTCCACGTGGTCCGGTGTTCCAGGCGTGGGATTTACGGTATCCGGGCCCCAACTTTGGTGGGAGATGGTGTGGGGATGTTAAAGATATATTCCGGTCATATGTATGTATTTGGTAGTATAGGATTTGTAATCCATCTCCTACTTTATCTCTACGAGGTTTATTGTCCTCCAACTTTGTACCCAATATATACTATTCCATAGATCTTAATAATACATCTAACATGTTACGACAATCTCTACGTGAGCTACTGGGCACCGACCGACGTAGCTAGCCAGGTTCGTCGTCGGCCGTACAAGGGTGACAAAATGTGCAGGTCACGAACACAGGCCAGGCAGGCATATTGGTGAGTCCAAATGTACATCCATTATGCTGACAACACCGCCACGATTACACACACGTGTAGCCGACACGCAGAAGCACAGCTATAGCTGGCGCACTTAAATTTGTACAGCGCGCACTCGCTAGCTAGGTACAGTGCACCACCCCACCCCACCCCACGCTTATTATTTATGCGTGCAATCTGCATTCCGCTAGCCAGGGCCCGAATTAAATTAAATTAATAATCGGGCATGCATGCATACACGTCCACTTTAATGATTGCGCCCATACAATACGTATCCGCATTGGCTCCTCTACAGTGCGCAAGTACGCATTCGGCTGCCATGCCATGCACTACTGATCAACACCCCTCGTGTCTTTGCCGGATCACACTGTACCACTGCTAGTCCGCTGTGCTATGCTGCCTTCCCACATTGCAGGCTACAGCTTGCGAAGATGGAACCGATACGGTCGCATCCATCGAGCAATAAGAATGAGAAGCACGCACGCACGCCCCGGCCGGGCCTGTCGGCGGGCGCGCGCGGCCGTCCCCACGGCGGACGCGCACGTCGCGTCTGCCGTCCGTCCGCGCGCGTCGCCGTCGCGCTGCGTACAGTCCAGCTCGTGTGTGGGCGCCGGCCACCCCCACCGCGTTGTTGTCGAGCCGCTGTTGCGGGCTGCTGCGCCGTGAATGCTGCCCGGCCCGGCCAGCGCGGGCGCCCCTAGCTAGTGGCCTCGGTGGTGTGCCCCGCCTCCGGGAGGCACGTACGTACGGCCGGCCGGTCCCTCTCGTTTGCCTAATCCAAGGGCTCAGACAAGACGTACGGGGATGTTTGGATGCGTCTCCATTCATTGTGGGCGCGCGGTGGAGCGAGCGAGTAGCCATCGCGTGTGCGTTGTCCACTTGTCCTCCGCCGGTTGTGGCGGGGACGAGGAGGATCCGATACGTCGCTGCCTGGGATGTTTGACGTGTACGTACATATACTACGTACCTCGAACCCAGTCGATCGGGCTAGCTAGCTACTCCCTCCGTTCAACAATAGATGACTTCCACTCATCTAGATATAGATGTATCTAGACATATTTTAGTATACATCCATATATAGACAAATGCAAGTCATCTATTGTTGAACGGAGGGATAGCTCCGTCGGTCCCCGCGTCTATATACCTGCGCGCCTACGTACGTATAGCCCGGATGGATGGATGGGTATGCGTGCGTTGCGCGCTCGTCGTTTTCTACCCGGGAGACAGCATGACACTGCACCGGCGCTTGTAGCCCGTGTAGTTAACGGACGCGACGGAGACGTACGCACAGCGGCTCTATAGCGTGTCAGACTGTCGGTTCGAATTTTATAAGATCGTTGGTAGATCGCCTCCTTGATCGCCGTCTGAATCAGATGACAGGTTTTGGCGGCGGTCATTTTGGCCGATCGACTGCCTGCCAATCGTGTCCGAAGTAGGAATCTCACGCGCCCGAAAGACCGAACACCCTAGCTAGAGACACGACCGAGCCCATGCCCGGAAACTCAGAGAGTATATATGGCGCTCTGATGGCGAAGAAAGGCCTATCTATCTATGTCAAGGGAGACCTGCTTAGCTTAGAATATGAGTTAGATTCGAATTCGGACATTGTAAACACGTGGAACTTGTAGTCCATGCTTTGCACGTCAAATCTACCCGTCCCATATACTCTATGTGAGTGTGCTGTATACGAGGGATGATGGCCGATTTTTTTTTTTAAGAAATGGAGGTCTGCCCCGAGCCTCTGCATCAAAATGATGCACACAGCCGGTTTTTTATTAAATGATAGAGCAAAAACACCATGTCTTACAAGCAGATACCACAAACAACTAGCCCTGAAACCACCAAACCAACTCACTACCAAAACTGATGAAGGGGATGGACAATCCCAGAGCCGCTACTCTGAGAACCCACCAACGCGCATCATCCAAAAACCGAAGGCTTCACCATGCCACCCGATAGCAGACAAGGGGCCAAATCGGTCCAGCACACCGCAGCGCATACCGATATACACGCTCGGAAAGTAGCTGCCGCCGTCTTCCGCTCACCCATCTTGTCGTGGGATAATCACGGCAGACGTTACCGGGGGTAACTGATCTTGGGGCAAGACGACACAGGTGTTTGGGAGAGGGTTTAGCTCAGAGGAAAACATGGTGCGATTCAATCTGGTAGCCGGCAATCAAAGTCGCCGAGTCTCCGATCTCGATATAACAACTCAACTCTAGGATTACACTAGACGCTCGATACCAAACGCTATATCTAGGGTTCTTAGATCTCTGTCTAAAGCTAGACCTGGGGGTCGGTTTATAAAGCACCCGTACCCCCTGGCTTATTCCCCAAGGCGCACCCTGGATCCTACCCGGACACGGCGCACAAACCCTAGCTTTCCTTTACAATAACCCACAATCCGGGTTGCTGGGCCTACAAACTTGGGCCTCCACAAGCTTCCCTATCCTTAGCCGGATCCTGCGCACCGTCCTTTGGGCCGGGTTACTCCTTGGAGTTTGGCCTACCGGGTTACCATCCCCCCGTCAGTAGTCCCCAGAATAGCCTGGGCTTCATGGATCCTCCTTGAAGCGCTCGCTATTCTCTGCAAAGATATCAAACATACAGGCATATAGAGGCCGGGTTAAGATGCTCTGATATTCAGCTAGGCCTTACTCCAGGGCGGCCATGTAGTAACCCGGGTTTTTCCCCCAAACACCTTTAACTTTCCAGGTCTAAACCCTAATTCCATACTCGATAATCGATCCTGATATCACGGGATGGATTCCCTTCTCTCTTTTATCCAGATGCCTTGCTCAATATTTGGCGCATATCTCGCAGAAACTTAAATAAATAGCCGTTTACCTCCGCAACTCCCGGCCCCCACTCACCGAACCGGGCTTACCCACTTATACTATAAATAAGCTCCTTGGGGGTAACCCGAACCCTAACGGCTCATTTCCCCCCATTCCGCTTCCTTTCTCCTTCTAAGCTCACTCTCACTGAGCACCACCACGGAAATCCCGCGCGCATCACCGGAGCCCATCGGCCGGAGGCTACGCTCCGCCACGACTCGCCCCGCGCCGCCGCCAAGATCCGCCGGCGAATCCCCATCCGGCCCGTCAAGGACCGCGAAGGGACACCAGGCTTGCGCCATCTGCCTCCGCAAAGCCTCGCTCAGATCTCCTCCGGTAAGCCACTTGCGTCCATTAATTCGCCCTTGCACTTTTTGATTTCACCTTAGATTAGATCCAAATCGACCCGCCAACGATTCCTCGGCCATGCCGAATTAAGTTGCTAACATCCTTTCCAGCTCGCATAATAGATAAGTTATGGATTCCAATCCATTCTCCTACTACCTGCAAGTACTAATTTCGCCACAAATCCGAAGATAAGATTCCCAATCTGGGCCCGATCCACTCAAAATTTCCGCCTTGGCCTCAATCACCCGGCCGGACTTCCCCTTTTCAGTTCCTTTTATTCGCGTTAAGTGCCTATACGGCCATCCATCGTCCCCAAAAAACCCTTCAACACTTAGATCCCCATAACTTTCATCATAATACTTGATACCCGGACAATTTCGAACTTTACTCGGTGAGCTAACACCCGGGTTACACGCAATTTTTCATGTCTCAATATTACCCCACCGATACTCGGCCGGCTCACAACTTCCGGGTCTTAGTCCTCTTATCCTTTTAGTTTGTACTTTGCAGGTCAACCACATGGCTCCCAAAAAGCAGGGGAAAACTCCAACCAAAGTTAAAGCCGCCAACTCCATATCCGCCAACTGGGCGCGGTCTACAGTCACCAAATCCAAGTTGGAGGAGCTAGTGGAGCTGGGAGTCCTTCCCCCTCAAGAGGATATCCAATGGAGAGTGCCGGGTAAGGAGACCCGGCCTACCCCGACAAAAGGCGAGGTAATTTGCTTTGTGGAACACGTGACCCAGGGCTTCCGCCCACCGGGTCACCCCTTTTTCCGTGATGTTTTGAATCATTACGGTCTTCGCGTCTTTGATATCGGGCCTAATTCTGTTCTAAACATCTCCCACTTCATAGTCCTTTCCGAATCATATTTGTGCACTTCGCCAAGTCTAGCTCTTTTCATCGAGCTTTTTCAATGCAAACCGTGTCGCGAGAGCGGTGACGGGGCGCTTCTCGCTTGCGGCGGGGTTTTCATCCAGCGCCGCAAGAATTCTCTGATGCCACCCCTCACCCTTAACTCCCATGTCAAGCACTGGCGGCTCTCCTACTTTTACTGCCAAGACACCTCCCCACCCGGCCAAAGGAAGCTGCCGGGTTACTCAGAGGGTCTTCTTGACATCTCTGATAAATTTAGTGCCTTTGCCCCTGACTCGGACAGGGAGGCAATTCAACCTCTTCTAGCCAAAATCACCACTCTCACAGCCCAATGCCTCATCGGGCTCAACCTGGTGAAGACTTGGGTAGATTTCCGGATTCAACCCAACTCCATCCGCACAAAGTTAATGTGCGAGTATTCAGGGCAATCTACAGACCCGCTCCGGTACTCCGACAACATCTTCGCAGCTGGCGATACTCATAAAACCATCAAGGGCTTTCTGACCGAAAAGCTCGAGGTAATCCGGAACATATCCGGGTTAGAGCCCTTCACGCTTGAGAACCCAGCCCCCAAGGTGAAAACCCGACTTTGATGCCTTTACCTTTGCTCTTTCTACTCAATGCAGTTAATAACCCTTATGCTAACACTTTTCAGGCTGATGATGATTTTTGGAAAACCAATGCCTCCCCTAGCTCCGAAAGTCCAGAGGAGCAAGAAACTGTTAACTCGGACGAAGGTACTCTCCGGATTTTATTTGGTTCCCTTGAACTCACCATAACCCCTTCATTTCCAACCATAACTTTGATGATATCCAGAACAAGAAGATGACGAGGAAGAAAACTCCGATGGCAAAGTAGAATCCGCCAGCGACGAGGAAGAACTGGAGCCGACAGTCAAGGTCGGATCCAAAAGAAAGACTCAAGAGGCCACCTCCAAGGTTTCATATCTCCTCCTCGCATTCAACTCGCATTACTTTAATGATATACTTGAGCTACCTTGACGTTATCCCACTGGCCGTTCTTGAAGGAGTCGCCCGTAACCAAGCGTAGGTCAACTCGAAATCACCCGGGTGATGATGCCCTTAACCCGGGTATTTCATCGACCCCCCCGCGGCGGGCTGGTAATTACCCTATCTTTTCTGGGTCAAAACATTCTCTTTAAACCATTCCCATATGACATCTAACTTGATAATTTCCAGCTTCTCCCGAGTCCAGCGATGGATTTCCTTGTGACTTTGCGGTGAACACCGGGTAAGATCCCCTTCCTGATGTTCCACCATATTTCATCACCCTTTCTTGACTGTGTATTTAGCTGCTTACTGACAACATCTTATAGGGCCACGGTCGTTATCAGCGATCAAGAGGAAACGGGGACCGAGGGCCCGGGTAAGGGGAGCCCGGCTGATAAGACTACAGCCGCGTCCAGCGGCGAAAAACAAGCGTCGCCGCCAAACCCGGACACGCAAGGAGCCGAGTATCCAATTGCTCCCCATGCAAGCAAGAAGAACAAAACCACCGTCTTGGGTGCAGAAGAAGGAGCGTCGGATTCCGACACACAAATGACCCGGGTTCCGCCTCCTACTAAGAAGAAAGCTCCTTCCCGGAATTTCCAAGGCCCCGGGTCTTCTGATACGAGTAAAGACACTTTCGATCAATTGATGAACACTCTCCTCACTATGAAGACTTCGGAGAGCCAGATCTTGGAGCGCATGGCTGCAGAGCACCAGGTAAGGACACTTTGTATCTCATATTGCATACCTAGTCCCCAAGTTCCAAGTATGACTTGCAAAAGTGATGCTTGGTACTTTACGCCACATTCAGCTTTCCATACAATCCAACTAATACTTGCATTCCTTGCTACTTACAGGCACAGATAACCCGGTCTGATGAAACTTTACTGAAGACCGAACAACTTCTTCTTGCCGAGATAAAACGAAGGGAAATCCTTGAGGATGACATGAAAACCTTGAAGAAAGATGTTTCCAAATACAAGAAGAAATGCAATGCCGCTCAGACCGCACTGAAGAAACTATCGGACCAGGTCTACGATACTTATCAGATCTTGCTCAGTAAGTTTTCTGCTGTCGATTGGCTTCATGTCTTTGCTTTATTATAACAGACTCGGGATTACTGATACGCTCTTTATTTTGTTACGACTGCAGGTGCCAACCTTGCGGCCCCAGAGGAAAATGCCATTGTCAAGGCTAGAACCTTCAAGACTGTGCTCCGGACTTTCTTTGCCGGCACAAAATTTATATTGGATGCTGTGAAGTGGCCTACGGAAGTATATCCGGGTGAAGAGAATCTCGCTCAAGCCTGCTCCACTGTGCCTGGCTGGATTGAAATCTGGAAACGCTCATCATGCCGGATTGGAATGACCCGGGCTTTTACTCTGGCCAAGGCTTTCTTTCCAAAGCTTGACCCGGCAAAGGTAACATCCGGGTTTCCCGAATTCAAGGCTGACGGTTCCAAATTTACACCCAAGGATTTCAAAGCCATACAAGCCGCAGTGCGCCCCTCAGCTACCACTTTGGCCGATAGCTTGGATCTAAATACGATTATGAGTGCATACGACGCTGATGGCAAAGTTATTACGGAGGAAGCGCCCCCGCCTTTTGATATCTTGGAGAAGTGGGTTTCTAGCTCGGCCAGGAAGAGGGAGGCGACTGCGAAGAGAGAGGCCGAGTTAGGATCAGGCCCGTCTGCCTCTACACCAGCCGTCCCTCCACCAGTCCGCCCTGATGCAATGAGTCTGGGTAAGGGTGCCGGGAAGGCTAAGCAGCAAACCCAGGACTCAGACCCGGAAGGCCGTACTCAGGAGGCCGAATAGGGCCGTACTATCATAATACCTTGTAATGCTTTGTATTCACACTGTTATGCTTTTGATGGTGCGCCTGTGCACCCCTGATACTGGCGCCGTACCTTGTAACGTACTTTTTAGTCCGTGATATACTTTGCGGCTTTCCTGGCCTTTTGATAACCGTATTGCTTGCCTATTCTTTGAACTTTTTCTCGATACCCGATTCTCTATTTTGGCTCCCTTCGTAAGACTCGGTTTTCCGAGTACCAGGGGCTTTGATACGTGAACTTTTTTCTTTAAGTCCCCAAGACTCGGATGGTGAGGTTTTTCGAACTGCGATAGCCAAGTAATTTGTTTCTGTTTCGAAGTCCCCAGTCCCCAGGACCCAAAGTCCGAGTCATGGGGGTGTGGCCTTTCTCAGAGAACAAATTATTTTTTACCGAGTCGCAAGCCTAAAGCCATTCCGTGTGAATACTGAAGTTATGCTTGATAGTTGTTGAGTTTCCGGCTTTTAGCCTTGTACTCTGCATAAACTTGTGGTTTAGATGACCCTTTTGACTATCTTGTACTGTAAGCCGGCTTTCGCGTGGATACCATGTTGTTACATCCATACGAGAACAGTGTCAGGCAAGTCCCATTGGGCTTCATGGCTGATTGTAATCGTAAGCGAACGAATCATGCCACTTTAGTGCGAGTCACATCGAGCTTAAGTAAGAAAAGTCAAGAAAATTTGGCTCCTTTGTCCAGTTATAAGATTGCAGCCGTACTCGTTTGCGAATAATCGGCCCTTATAACTTATAGGCATCAAGGCCGGGTCTTTTGGGTTGCTAGCTGGGCTACTTGAGCCGCCAGCCCCCGAGACCTGTATATACTCAACATTCTTAATGATACGGAAATACTGATGCCACGTGGATACTACTTACTTGTAATCGGGCTGTAACGAAATAGGACTTGATAACCATCTCTTTATTGCTGCGAGAAAGTTTGGATCAGCAGGCCGCCTCATTAAAAACCTTCCAGTCCCCTTAGGTACCCTGGGTAGGAAAAGAGCGCGTCTGAAACCTGCTGCCCGTTACATTGTTTAGTTCTTCGTGGACACCGGTCCTGAACTGGCGTGACCGGTGCACATTCTCCACACGTTAGACTTTTCATGACGAGTACCGGGTTTGCTAGCCAACCCGGGTAAGGTGTTTCCATGACATGGCCGGTTGTGAGTGATCGTGCAGCTTCTTCTTCTGTGGCGGATTGTTTGGAGGGGTCATCCTTGACAAAAGCCACCATTTTAGCATCTTGTGTTACCTTGGATTTTGCTCGTTCGCCTTCAGTACTCGGCCTTTTTGATGTGGCTCTACCCTCCGGGTCTGCTTGAGACCGGTACTGCTTGAGTTCTTCTTTTCTACAGGCCTGCTCGGCCATTGCTGCATCTCCTTCGTCGCATTCAGCTGCTATGTCTCGGTTTCCATGTATGGTAATGGTCTTCTTGGGACCCGGGATTTTTAGCTGTAGATATACGTAACACGGCCTAGCCATTAATTTGGCGTAAGCCGGCCTTCCAAATAACGCGTGATAAGGGCTGCGCAATTTGACTACCTCAAAGGTAAGCCACTCAATTCGATAGTTATCCTTTGACTCTCCAAAGGCTACCTCCAATGCGATTTTTCCCTCGGGGCATGCCGAATGACCCGGCACTATCCCATGAAAAACTGTTGAGCTTTTTTGCAGCTGAGATTCCGTGATAACCGTTGCGAGAACCGTGGCGTCTAGAATCAGATTATTATAGAATAAGGCCGGGTGGCGCGGGTTCGAAGGACCCGCGCCTAGTGTCCGGTTTTCTAAGAATCCGAACGTATTTGCATGCAACTCTTCATCCGCTGCTCTGCTGGTTACTGATGCTGACTCTCCATCAACCCGGGCCAAGACCGGGTCTCCGTTAGCCGCGCCCTGTCGCTGGGCCACTGCCTGAGCCGCCCCGACTGAGGCCGCGGTTGCGTTTCCTTGGTTGAGATTGGCCGCGGGGGCCGCATAGACTGCAACTCGGCGTACGATATCCGGTGTAAATTCATGCTGTTCTTCCTCACCGTTCTCCTCATACCGGTTTTCCAGTAGATCCAAGATAGACCCGGTATCATCTTCTCTTTCGGCCCGGTCGCGTGGGGTCCATGCCGGCTCCTCCGGCTGTTCCCACTCCGCGATGGGTTCTTCTGCCGGATGTGTCGTTCCAATCGATTCTTCATCATCTGATCGGATAGACGTGGCTTTTCCTGGCATAGAATCAGATCCAACGTTGTCAGGGATCGAATTGGAAGCACATACCATACCAATGAAGACGCTGATCCGGCCGATTGTCACGACGGATCCGGATTCGAGGTGATCCGACTCCGGCCCCCAGCCGGAATCGTCCACCATCTTTTCTCCTTCGTGGTCGATGTAGACTTCGCCGATGACAAGATTCTCCATGCCCTTCCGAGCTTCTCCCGTGATGTAAACACCTTTGGACGCAGGCCCCACGGTGGGCGCCAACTGTCGTGGGATAATCACGGCAGACGTTACCGGGGGTAACTGATCCTGGGGCAAGACGACACAGGTGTTTGGGAGAGGGTTTAGCTCAGAGGAAAACATGGTGCGATTCAATCTGGTAGCCGGCAATCAAAGTCGCTGAGTCTCCGATCTCGATATAACAACTCAACTCTAGGATTACACTAGACGCTCGATACCAAGCGCTATATCTAGGGTTCTTAGATCTCTGTCTAAAGCTAGACCTGGGGGTCGGTTTATAAAGCACCCGTACCCCCTGGCTTATTCCCCAAGGCGCACCCTGGATCCTACCCGGACACGGCGCACAAACCCTAGCTTTCCTTTACAATAACCCACAATCCGGGTTGCTGGGCCTACAAATTTGGGCCTCCACAAGCTTCCCTATCCTTAGCCAGATCCTGCGCACCGTCCTTTGGGCCGGGTTACTCCTTGGAGTTTGGCCTACCGGGTTACCATCCCCCCGTCACATCTCCAAGACAGCGATCGAGGTATCCACCATATCAGACCAGCCGTCGATACCACCATGGCACCAGACAACACCACCTCCCTGCGCGCGTCCACCATTCCGCATACAACACCGAGACCCCACAGCACCAAGCTGTCGAGAACCGCCGTCGTGAATGCGGTAGAAGAAACACCGCCACCTCTCTAGGACCCTCCAGCCAACACTCCAAAATGATGCCCTCAAGAGGGAACGTGGCACCAGTGGCGTCACCATCATCCAAACTGAGAATCCCAGATTTAGGGTTTCCCCCGGAGCGGGCCGAAGCAAGGTAGCTTGTCGACGTTGCCGTTGCCGCGTAGACCAACGAAGAACCTGCATCCACCACCATACTCATCCACTGGTCCCTTCGACCGGCGCACTCCTCCAAGAATGATGCCCCCAAGGAGGTAACGACGTAGAAGCGCCGCCATCATCTAATCGAAGATCAAGGGTTTCCCCCGGAGTTGACGGGAAGAGCCGCGGGGCTTCCTCGATGATGCCTTCAAGAAGGGGACGACACTCGAGATGTCGCCATCACCGGCTCCGAGCAAGATCGGAGACGAAGTTTTCACCCGGAAACCATCACGCTCCTTCCACATCGAAGGCGACTGATCGACCACCATTATGATCCGCCCACCACGAGCAACGGCGCGAGGGAAGACGTCGAAGACGACCCACGAAGGGACGTCGTCGGTATCCGATCCCCGCCACCACCACGCCTCCACAACGTTGACCGCCGCCAGGCGGCCTGGATGCACCGCCGTAGGAGGCGCGCTGGCCTTTAGCTCGTCGGAGACGCGCTCGAAAGCCGCCCACACCTGGGCGCCGCCCAGGAGACTCGTTCGCGCCGCGCTCCAGCCGCGCTTTCCCGTCAGTCGTCGCCGGACGCAGGACGTCCGTCGGCGGTGGCAGATCGTCGACTCCACTGCGCCCCGATGCCGACTCCGATGGCCACCCGGCGGCGATGGCCAAGGCCCACCTCCAGCGCCGTGCGCACAGCGCTTTGGTCCGGATCGGAAGCATCACCTCGCCGCCGCCATCACGGGCGCCGCCCACGGAAGGCCCAGCGGAACCTCAGGCGACGACGAGGGGGCAGGGGACGGTGGGGGGAGAGGTTGGGCGGCGGCGGCGCGGCCCCCCGAGCCGCCAAGGGCGGCGGCGCGAGGGTTAGGTTGGGTCAAGCGAATCTAACCAATCGAAATTCACTCTGTACCTACTCCCTCCATCCACGATAAAGGTTACGTTTGTTAGAGTTGTATTCGTGTATATACGTGTATCCCTTGTTGTATAAGTTTTGTTTCTAATATAAAAACAATGCCAGCCGGTTGGGGCAACCACGACAAATATTTCGTCTGACTTGGTATCAGAGCGGGTCGAAACCCTAGGCCCCTCGACACCCTTCCACAACCGATCGCCGCCGCCCCCGCGGACGATCGCCACCATCGCAGCCGCCCTCATGTCCCCGATGGCAGCTGCGCCTCTCCGCGATGACCCTCTCCACCGCTGGCGCGTTGGCCTCAGCCTCCACCCCAACCATCCCCGTCGGCGTCATCATCTCCGCCCCCACCGGCTACAACACCAACTCCATCACGGTGCGCCTCGATCGCACGAACTTCCTCCCGTGGAAGATGCAGGTCGTCCCCAACATCGCCGGCCAGGGATGGTACGGCTTTCTGGACGGCTCCTGCCAGATGCCTCCGGCCACGGTCACCGAAGGGACGGGGAGCAACGCCGTGTCCAAGCCCAATCCGGAGTACGCCTTGTGGTTTTACACGGACCAACGTGTTCTGAGCATCCTCGTCGGCTCCATGACGGAGGAGATTCTCGGCCATCTCATTGGCCGCACCACTTCGGCGTCCGTGTGGGAGTGCCTCGTGACCATGTTCTCGGCGCAGAATAGGGCCGGGGCGCGACAGATGCGGCGTCAACTCACGTCGCTGAAGAAGAACGATCTCACCGCCGCCGCCTACTTTCACAAGATGAAGGGGTTCGCGGATGCTATGGCGATGGTGGGTTCCCCCATCAAGGATGAAGAGCTGATCGACTACATCGTTGTCGGTCTTGGGCCTCAGTACGAGTCCCTCCAGCACTCTCTTACCGTGCTTGGCGCTGCCGGCGCCGACAACCTGAGCCTCTCCGATTTTTACTCCATGCTCCTCTCGTGCGAGTCCCTCAAGGAGCAGAACTCCCAGGCGCCCCAGTTCTCCTCTTCCGCCAATGTCGTGGCTCGGCCAGGCGATGCAAACCGAGGGGGAGGACGCCCCTTCGTCGACCATGGTGGTCGCTTCGGCGGCCGCCCTTCCGGCCCGTCAGGTGGCGGTGGCCCGGCGCCCGGTGGCCAGCAGCAGCAGGGTCAGCGCGGCAACCACCCCAACCAAGGAGGTGGTGGGGGCGGAAACGGCGGAGGCGGACAACGAGGCGGCGGGGGTGGTCGCAATGGCCGTGAGCGCCCGCGCTGCCAAATTTGCAAGTACTGGGGACATGAGACCCTCCAGTGCAAGAATCGTTTCAACCAGGCGTTTCAGGCTGAGGACACCCGCTCCGGGAATGCGGTATCCCAGGAGGGTCCGCCCTGGTTCTTCGACTCCGGCGCCACCGACCATCTCACCAACGACATGGGACGGATGAACGTCCAGGACCGCTACCCCGGCAAGGATCAAGTGCAAGTCGCCAACGGTGCAAGTTTGTCTATTACGCATGTTGGTCGTTCTCGTTTACCTGGTTCATCATCTCTCGAGCGCCATATATACTTTGTGAGTTTCCGGGCATGGGCCGCCTTTTTTCACGTCTCTGCTCGGTCGGTCGGTCGTGTCTCTAGCTAGGGTGTTCGGGACCGAACACCCTAGCTAGAGACACGACCGACCGACCGAGCAGAGACGTGAAAAAAGGCGGCCCATGCCCGGAAATTCACAGAGTATATATGACGCTCTGATGGCGAAGAAAGGCCTATCTATCTATGTCAAGGGAGACCTGCTTAGCTTAGAATATGAGTTAGATTCGAATTCGGACATTGTAAACACGTGGAACTTGTAGTCCATGCTTTGCACGTCAAGTCTACCCGTCCCATTTACTCTATGTGAGTGTGCTATATACGAGGGATGATGGCCGAATGGGTCAAGCGAATCTAACCAATCAAAATTCACTCTGTACCTACTCCCTCCATCCACGATAAAGGTTACGTTTGTTAGAGTTGTATTCGTGTATATACGTGTATCCCTTGTTGTATAAGTTTTGTTTCTAATATAAAAACAATGTCAGCCGGTTGGGGCAACCACGACAAATATTTCGTCTGACTTGGTATCAGAGCGGGTCGAAACCCTAGGCCCCTCGACACCCTTCCACAACCGATCGCCGTCGCCCCCGCGGCCGATCGCCACCATCGCAGCCGCCCTCGTGTCCCCGATGGCAGCTGCGCCTCTCCGCGATGACCCTCTCCACCGCCGCCGCGTTGGCCTCAGCCTCCACCCCAAGCATCCTCGTCGGCGCCATCATCTCCGCCCCCACCGGCTACAATACCAACTCCATCACGGTGCGCCTCGATCGCACGAACTTCCTCCTGTGGAAGATGCAGGTCGTCCCCAACATCGCCGGCCAGGGATGGTACGGCTTTCTGGACGGCTCCTGCCAGATGCCTCCGGCAACGGTCACCGAAGGGACGGGGACCAACGCCGTGTCCAAGCCCAATCCGGAGTACGCCTTGTGGTTTTACACGGACCAACGTGTTCTGAGCATCCTCGTCGGCTCCATGACGGAGGAGATTCTCGGCCATCTCATTGGCCGCACCACTTCGGCGTCCGTGTGGGAGTGCCTCGTGACCATGTTCTCGGCGCAGAATAGGGCCGGGGCGCGACAGATGCGGCGTCAACTCACGTCGCTGAAGAAGAACGATCTCACCGCCGCCGCCTACTTTCACAAGATGAAGGGGTTCGCGGATGCTATGGCGATGGTCGGTTCCCCCATCAAGGATGAAGAGTTGATCGACTACATCGTTGTCGGTCTTGGGCCTCAGTACGAGTCCCTCCAGCACTCTCTTACCGTGCTTGGCGCTCCGGCGCCGATAACCTGAGCCTCTCCGATTTTTACTCCATGCTCCTCTCGTGCGAGTCCCTCAAGGAGCAGAACTCCCAGGCGCCCGAGTTCTCCTCTTCCGCCAATGCCGTGGCTCGGCCAGGCGATGCAAACCAAGGGGGAGGACGCCCCTTCGTCGACCATGGTGGTCGCTTCGGCGGCCGCCCTTCCGGCCCGTCAGGTGGCGGTGGCCCGGCGCCCGGTGGCCAGCAGCAGCAGGGTCAGCGCGGCAACCGCCCCAACCAAGGAGGTGGTGGGGGCGGAAACGGCGGAGGCGGACAACGCGGCGGCGGGGGTGGTCGCAATGGCCGTGAGCGCCCGCGCTGCCAAATTTGCAAGTACTGGGGACATAAGGCCCTCCAGTGCAAGAATCGTTTCAACCAGGCGTTCCAGGCTGAGGACACCCGCTCCGGGAACGCGGTTTCCCAGGAGGGTCCGCCCTGGTTCTTCGACTCCGACGCCACCGACCATCTCACCAACGACATGGGACGGATTAACGTCCAGGACCGCTACCCCGGCAAGGATCAAGTGCAAGTCGCCAACGGTGCAGATTTGTCTATTACGCATGTTGGTCGTTCTCGTTTACCTGGTTCATCATCTCCTATTGAACTTAAAAATATCCTGCTTGTTCCTGGGCTTAGCAAAAATTTGCTTTCAGTTCATCGTCTTGTTTCTGACAATCACATATTCATCGAGTTTCATAAACACTTTTTCTTTGTCAAGGACAAGGACACGAAGAAAATTCTTCTTCGCGATAGGAGTCGTGGAGGTCTCTATCCTCTACCTTTCGCTCGCACCATAGCATCTGGGCATCATCCGTATTCAGCGTGCGGCTATCTTCTGAGCATTGGCATCAACGTCTCGGTCATCCTTCGAATAAAGTTACTCAAACTATTGTTAGCTCAAATAATTTGTTGTGTTCCTCAAACATTGAATTTTTAGTGTGTGATGCATGTCAACGTGCAAAGAGTCATCAATTACCGTATAATTATTCGAGTCGTGTTTCTCAGTCTCCTCTTGAGCTCGTTCATACTGATGTTAGGGGCCCTGCTTTGCCCTCTTCCGGAGGATTTAAGTATTATGTTAGCTTCATTGATGATTTTGGTCACTACTCTTGGATATATTTGATCAAACATAAGTCTGATGTTGAGAGCATTTTCCACACCTTTCAATACCATGTTGAGCGTTTGTTAGATGCTAAAATCCGTACGGTGCACTCCGACTGGGGCGGTGAATACTATCGTCTCCATGCTTATTTCCAACGCACGGGCATCGCGCACCGTGTGTCCTGCCCCCATATGTCTCAACAGAATGGCATTGCCGGACGTAAGCACCACCACCTTGTCGAGACTGGTCTTGCTCTCCTCGCGCATTCATCTTTGCCCCTTCGATATTGGGATGAGGCGTTTCTCACTACCTGCTATCTTATTAATAGGATGCCCATGCCTGTCATCAATAATGCCACTCCTGTTTTTCGCCTACTTAACATACCTCCTCAGTACTCGTTTCTTCGCACATTTGGTTGTGCGTGTTGGTCTAGTTTGCGTAAATATAATTCACGTAAACTCGAGTTCTGCTCCAAGATGTGTGTTTTTCTTGGTTATAGTCCGATGCATAAAGGCTACAAATGCCTCGATCGTTCCACTGGTCGTATCTACATCTCTCGTGATGTTGTTTTTGACGAGAAGGTATTTTCCGTTTCCACTCCGGGTGTTGTCGTTGATGTCTCTCAACTGATTCCTGTGTCGTTTCCTTCCACTGAACCAGTTATTTAGAGCACCGACACGCGTAATTATGACACTACTATGTTACCGGCTAATGCACCTGGTTTTGTCGTTAGCTCTCCTGTGCAGGTACCCGTTTCGACGCCGGATCCGCCGATCGACGTCGCGCCCACACCGCCGCTGCATGCCTCGGGTGGTGCGCCTGCTCTCGCTCCATATGCGGCTGTCACGGGCGGCCCATTGCGCGCCCGCTCGTCGTCGCCTGGGCGGCAGCCAGGCTATCCGCCGCGCGCCCGCTCGTCGTCGCCTGGGCGCCAGCCAGGGTCTCCATCGCCCACCTCCTCGTCATCGCCTGGGCGGCAGCCCGCGTCCTCCTCGCGCGCTCGTTCGCTGTCGCCTAGGCGACCTGGATCGCCGTCGTCGCATGAGCGACGGTCCACGTCGCCCGCGCCCTCGCCTGGGCCTTCGCCATCACCGTCACCACCTCCTGCAGCACCTGCACCCGCGCCTCCATCGACCATCGTCACGCGCTCGCGCACTGGTATTTTTCGTCCTAAGGTTTATACGGACAATACGGTTCGGTATGATCCGTATCGGCGGCCTCACGCTTTTATGGTGGAGCCTGCCTCTCATCGCACTGCTCTGACTGAGCCTTCTTGGCGCTGCTATGGAGGCTGAATATGATGCCCTTCAAAAGAATCAGACATGGGTTTTGGTTCCTCGTCCTCCCGGCACTAATATTGTTGGCAGCAAGTGGATTTTTAAGACGAAGTTTCGTCCCGATGGCTCTGTTGATAAATACAAGGCGCGGCTTGTGGCTCGTGGTTTCACGCAGCAGTACGGTATTGATTATCATGATACTTTCAGCCCAGTAGTGAAGCCAGTCACTGTTCGTCTTGTGCTCTCTCTTGCTATCTCTCGTGGATGGTGTCTTCGTCAAGTTGATGTGAGTAATGCCTTCCTCCATGGTTTTCTCTCTGAGGAAGTGCATATGCAGCAGCCACCAGGTTTTGAGGATTTGCAGTATCCAAACCATGTTTGTAAGTTGCAGCGTGCTCTCTATGGTCTCAAGAAGTCGCCTCGTGCTTGGTATGCGCGACTCAGTGATAGGATTCATCAACTTGGTTTTGTTGCCAGCAAGTCGGATACCTCTCTGTTCATATTTTCTCATGGAGGGATTACGGTCTATATGCTTGTCTATGTTGATGACATCGTCTTGGCTTGCTCTTCCGCGTCTGCTGTTGATAGTCTTGTTGCTACTCTCTCTGGTTCTTTTCCCATTAAGGACCTCGGGCGGCTGGAGTATTTCCTCGGGATTGAGGCTTCCTATACTTCTGAGGGTATGGTGCTGACACAGCACAAATATGCTCTTGATCTCTTACATCGGGCTAACATGGAGCAATGTTGGCTAGTCGTCACGCCTATGTCCACTTCGGACAAGTTGACGCGAGATATCGGCGTTCCCCTTGGCTCAGAGGATACTTTCAAATACAGGAGCATTGTTGGTGGCCTCCAATATCTCACTCTGACGCGTCCTGACCTGTCTTTTGCGGTTAACAAGGTCTGTCAGTACTTATCACAGCCTACTACTGCTCATTATGAGGCGGTGAAGCGCATCTTGCGGTTTGTTCGAGGGACGGTGTCCACTGGTCTGCGTTTTCGGCGCTCCTCTTCTATTGGACTCAGTATTTTTACTGATGCAGATTGGGCTGGCTGCTCTGATGATCGTCGGTCCACGTGCGGTTTTGCAGTGCTTCTTGGTCCCAATCTTGTGTCTTGGAGTTCTCGCAAGCAGCCTACCGTTTCTCGTTCGAGTACTGAGGCAGAGTACAAGGCGTTAGCCAATGGCACTGCTGAGGCTGTCTGGATACAGTCTGTGTTGAAGGAGCTTGGTGTGTTCCAGTCCCATTCTCCTGTCTTGTGGTGCGACAACATTGGAGCTACGTACTTGTCTGCAAATCCAGTTTTCCATGCTCGCACGAAACATATTGAGATCGACTTCCACTTTGTTCGCGAGAAGGTGGCTCTTGGTGCGCTTGATGTACGGTTCATCTCCACCGCCGACCAGCTGGCTGATGTGTTCACCAAGCCTACTACTCAGCTCACTCTTCGCCGGTTTAGTTCCAATCTTAACCTTGTTCACGACGGTTTAGATTGAGGGGGAGTGTTAGAGTTGTATTCGTGTATATACGTGTATCCCTTGTTATACAAGTTTTGTTTCTAATATAATATACGTGTATATACGTGTATCCATTGTTGTGCAAATATTTCGTCTCACTACGTTTTCCTTTTTCGTCGGTCAAATTTATTAAATTTTGACTAACTTTATCGGGAAAAGTACTAGCATTTATGACACCAAATTAATATCAATGGATATGTCTTGACATGAAGTTTTAAAATATATCATTTTGATGTCATATATAGCTACAATTTTTTATAAATTTGGTGTATATACGTGTATCCCTTGTTGTGCAAATATTTTGTCTGACTACGTTTTCCTTTTTCGTCGGTCAAATTTATTAAATTTTGACTAACTTTATCGGGAAAAGTACTAGCATTTATGACACCAAATTAATATCAACAGATATGTCTTGACATGAAGTTTTAAAATATATCATTTTGATGTCATATATAGCTACAATTTTTTTATAAATTTGGTCAAAGTTTAAAAAGTGTGACTAAGTGTAAAAGTAGATGTACACTTATTCGTGGACGGAGGGAGTATGTCCTTAGAGCAACTCTAGCAAACGCGGAACAGTAAACGCGGGCGGGATAGGGGTCGCGAAACTGTAAATTCTCTTTTCATTTTCAGCACAAATATAATATGAAATGGTACAAATAATGTTTTCGATTATTACATCAAATAATGTTTCAAATTACACATGAATAAATTCAAATGGTTCAAATATTACAACAATTATGAGATTAAATAAATGTTTTAAATCACATAAGAATGAGATGAAATGAATAAATAAAAATTACTCCCCATGTAAACTCCAGATGTGATCAATGAGATCTCTCCGAAGTTTGCTGAATGCTTCGAGTCGATCTAGTTCTCTAGCAGGTTTCACTCGGCCACGAACATTATTGTAGGACAACTTCTAGTTCAAGTCCCTCTCATCTTCGATGATCATGTTCTGTAGAATCATAATGTTTCTAAGTTTTTTTTCTTGTCCGAGAAACGAGATGGACCTCGAACAATGACAAATCTAGACTGTTAAACACCAAAGGCTCTCTCAATGTCCTTTCTGCAAGCCTCTTGTTGCTTTTCAAACTCAAATTCTTTCCTATTGCTGGGGTTTGATATGGTCTTCACAAAACTAGACCAAGCCGGGAAAATACCATCTGCAAGATAGTACCCTTTCGTGTACTCATGCACATTGATTGTGTAGTTGCAAGCAGGGGCAACACCACTAGCAAGCCTCTGGAAAAAATGAGAGCGGTGCAATACATTGATATCATTCAGAGTGTCGGGCAAACCAAAAAAGCAATGCCATATCCACAAATCCTGTAAAGCAACTGCCTCAAACACAATTGTAGCATCGTCGCCTTTGCCACAATACTGGCCATGCCATGTCTTGGGATAGTTATTCCAAGTCCAATGCATACGGTCAACACTGCGCAGCATGTCCGGAAATCCTCGCTTTTCATTCGTTACCATAAATCAATTGTGTCTTCCTCATTGGGGCTCTCAGATATGTAGGGCCAAAGACACGGATGATCACTTTGGCAAAACGCCGGATAGATTCGATTGTTGTATCTTCCCCAATGCGAAGATACTCCTCGGCATAGTCTGTCGGGATATCTTAGGAAAGCACTCTCATTGCCGACGAGATCTTTTGGTACGGGCTAAACCCCAATAAACCGGCGGCATTCCTCCGACGGGTAAAATAGCGACAGTTCGCCTTGCAAGTTTCTACTATCTTCGCAAAGAGGGAGCACGCATTCTGTACCTTCTGCGGAAGATGTGCGGCGGATAGGTTGGGACGTCGGCGAAGTAGTCCCGCATCAGCAGCTCGCTTCCATACACTCGATTTCGGGGGATGCAGAGGCGGCCAAGGGTGGATCCCGTGCGCCTCTTCTTCTTAGACTCCTCAAACTCCTTCACGACAAGGACTACCACCAGCTCTGTTGCCGCCTCGTCGCCATCATCGTCTCCACATCAGAATCGTCGGAGGAGGAAGAATCCTCCGACAAAAACTACTCCTCCGGGCTTAACTCCATCTACGATTACGAAATCCAGCTCCTACTAAACTATGTACCGATGGAAAGCAAAGACGGCGTGGGCGGAAAGCAGAGGCAGCTGCGGAAAGCTAAGATGGAAAGCAAAGGCGTGGAAACGAACTCGCCGACGCATTCTGGGACGACGGGTCAAGGCTCTGGCGGATCTGGACGCGGGTAGGGCTTCCTGACGGCGGAGGAGTAGCTAGGGTCTTGAACGGATCTTGGCGGCGCGGCGGCGGGGCAGGGTAGGGCGAAGCGGGATTTGGGGGAGGGAGCGGAGCGGAGCTGAAATGTCCCTCCCGCCAACCGCTCTTCCCTGATCGGGGGCACCCTCTGGTCGTCGCCGAAACTGTTGCGTTCACGGGTTGGAGGGCGGAATTCTTGGTCGCCCGAGAAATCGTTTACGGGTCGTCGCCATTTACGGGCTCTGCTCTGGCCGCTTCTTTCACTCGCAAACCGTATGCGGCAGTTATTTTTCAGTTCCGGTCCTTTCACCGGCTCTGCTAGAGTTGCTCTTACTTCCTTTCTTTGGCGACTTCACTTGGTTTCTGTTGATCCACGAAATTGAGCTAGCGGCGACTGAATCAACATAATTCGGCCCACAAGCCCCAACGGGGTGGTTTCGGGTCCTAAAAGAGTTGGTTGAATTGTCTTATGCATTTCATTTTTAGTCGACCTCAGCACGTTCGTCGTTGCGGGTACACGTTGTTTTGTTCGTGTGCAAATTCACTTTTTAGCAACTTCACCGAGGAAAACATTATTAGTTCCGCGGGTGATAATATTCCTCAGCCCACCATAATATTAAGCCTACGCCAAGCTTATGAGGTGCTCAAGAAGCAGCGTCGAGAGCAACTCGAGGCGCTTAAGAAACAAACCAAGACGAGTTTGATGCTCTGCAGAGTAACAAGAGGCGGAAAACCTGAAGGCGTTCCTTGCAAGCTTCAAAAAGGATTGGTAGGCACTAGCAGAAAAAAAAAAGATAATCAGAATCGGGTTTAACCCATAGGCCGAAATCGGTTGACCCATAGGACTCTAAGCCATGGTTACTATACTAATAATCCAAATTTTTAGAGTTAGTATTCCTAATTGACTCGGAAAAAGTGTCCCTCTATCGATTTTTACAAGCAACCTACTCCTATAATATCGTCTTTAGAGTCGGGAGTAATAATCAACCGACTCAAAACCGGGAGTCAGTTAATCGTCTAAAGTGAATCATGATCATCAGTCGTCCGTATTTATCCGTAGATGTCAGAGAAGGACATAGTTGGTTTTGAAAACAAATGGAATCTGCCCATCGGAGTCGGCCAAATTTAAAAATCGGCTCTCCAAAACGAGCACGTCTAAATTTTCGGCCCTACACGGGAATGCCATGCGTGAGAAATCTCCTTGTAGCAGATTTCGTTTCGATGTTGATGGTTTGTCCTGCATTAGTATATAACATTGTAATAATTATTGTATCTACATTCTGTTTGAGTCGTCCTTTCAGCATTGTTCTTGATGCATGTCGACTAATGCAATCATGCGATGTTGCTATCTTTCTCATGTATGCATCCGGGCGGTTACACGATGAGTTAATCCTTGATATGGCCTTCTCACTTGTAACATCCCCTTCTCTGAGGGATTTAGGCAAACTGATTTTCTTGATAGCATTGTAGGTGTTTGTTTACATTTCTTTGTCGTTGTTATGATGAAAATGTTAAAATAGGTCTAGCGTGTCCCTCACGTATGTGTACGTATGTATTATGTATCTGCTGATCATGTATATAATGGAAGGCGTGGCGTGGCTTTGACCCACCACGGAAACCCTAAAATTTAACTTGGTATCAGAGCCAAACCCTAGCCGCCGTCGCCGTCTCTCTCTCTGTCCGCCGCCGTAGCGCTCTCTCGCTACCGCCGCGATGACGACCAGCTCCGCCCTCACCCTCGCTGTGTCCGCCCCAAAGCCCCCGATCATCGCCCCACCTTCGGCATCGGCGCCTATCCCGGTGGTTCCGGCCATCGCGGTCTCTCTGGATCGCAGTAACTTCATGTTGTGGAGGGCTCTTATTCTTCCCAACTTCGCCGGAGTACGCCTCCACGGTTTTCTTGATGGCTCGGCGAAGGCGCCGGAGCCGACCGTGACGACAGGCACCGGCGACGCCGCTCGGATCGTGTCCAATCCCGAGTATGAGCAGTGGTGGACCCTTGATCAGAAGGTTCTCGGGCATCTCCTCAGTTCGATGCACGTGGAGATTTCCTCGCAGTTGATCGGCTGCAAGACGGCTGCTGATGCGTGGTCAGCCGTGCACGCCATGTTCGCCGCGGAAAACAGCGCTGGCGTTCGTAATCTTCGGCGCCAGATCCAGGCGCTGCGGAAGGGAGACAAGCCCGCCGGCGAGTACATGCAGAAGGTGAAGGCGCTTGCTGACGCCATGGCCGCCGCGGGATCACCTCTTCGCGATGATGAGATCATCGACTACATGCTGACCGGGCTCGGCTCGGTGTTTAACCCCATTGCCGCTTCGATGAACTTCGCGGGCGTGCCTGTCACGCTCACCGCGTTCTACTCAAGTGTCCTCCACTACGAGGCACTTCATCAGCAGCAGTTGGAGACCGAGGACTGGACATCCTCTGCCAACGCGGCGTCGCGCCCCGTCTACAACGCCAATCAGGGGCGCGCGTATGACTCTGGTCGCCCTACTGGCGGTCGCCCTGTCTACAACCAGCAGGGGCAGGGCAGCTATGGCCACGGCGGCCACGGCCAGGGCAGTCAAGGTCGCCCTGGCGGTACTGGCGGCAACAACCGCCAAGGAGGGAACGGCGGTGGCAATGGTAACAACCGCCAAGGAGGAGGAAACGGAGGCGGCAATGGCCGCAACCGGCGCTGGCGCCCCAAGTGTCAGATTTGCCAGAATTGGGGACACGAGGCTATAGATTGTCGCAGCCGCTACGACCACGACACTCGCGCCGCCAACTCCGCGTCTACCTCTACACACGAGCCTCCACACTGGGTCATGGATTCCGGTGCTACGGATCACCTCACGAGTGATCTCGAGCGTCTGCACGTCCACGAGCGCTACGGCGGGAAGGACCAAGTGCAAGTGGCTAATGGTGCAGGTCTGTCTATTTCGCATATTGGTCACTCTAAATTAGCCGGTTCATCTCTTGATTTGAAAAACATTCTCCATGTTCCACATATTAATCAGCACCTCCTTTCCGTTTATCGTCTTGTTACCGACAATGATGTTTTTGTGGAATTTCATCGTTTGTTCTTTCTTGTTAA
This sequence comes from Alopecurus myosuroides, assembly GCA_028641055.1. Lineage (NCBI taxonomy): Eukaryota > Viridiplantae > Streptophyta > Magnoliopsida > Poales > Poaceae > Alopecurus > Alopecurus myosuroides. The sequence goes on along the minus strand of CM054059.1, from coordinate 436,708,187 downwards.
GGACAAGGCCACGAAGAAAATTCTTCTTCACGGTAGAAGTCATGGAGGTCTATATCCCATCCCGCTTAGTCGAGCATCCACCACGTCCATTCGTCAGGCGTGTTCTAGCGTCAAGACGACCTCGTCCCAGTGGCACCAGCGTCTCGGTCATCCCACCAATAATGTCATTCAAAACATTGTTAGGAATAATGGTCTAGTGTGTTCGTCCGATATTCAGACTTCAGTTTGTGATGCTTGTCAGCGTGCTAAGAGTCGACAATTGCCTTATAATTTATCTCATCGTGTTTCCACTATGCCTCTTCAGTTAATTCATTCTGATGTTTGGGGGCCTGCCATTGCATCTTCGGGGGGGTATAAATATTATGTTAGCTTTGTTGATGATTACTCCCGTTTCTGTTGGATCTATCTTCTCAAGCACAAGTCTGATGTCGAGCAAGTGTTCTATGCTTTTCAGGCTCACGTTGAGCGTCTCCTTGGCACTAAAATCATAGCTGTCCAGTCGGATTGGGGTGGTGAGTATCATAAGCTGCATCGCTATTTTATGCGCACCGGCATCTCTCACCGTGTGTCTTGTCCACACACGTCACAGCAAAACGGGGTTGCTGAACGCAAACACCGTCATCTGGTAGAAACGGGTCTTGCTTTGCTGGCTCACTCTTCTCTCCCTCTACGTTTTTGGGATGAAGCATTTCTTGCTGCATGTTATCTCATTAATCGCATGCCCACACCTGTTCTTCAACAGGATACGCCCCTATATCGCCTCCTTAAGGTTAAGCCAGATTACTCCTTTCTTCGTACCTTTGGCTGCGCGTGCTGGCCAAGTTTGCGAAAGTATAACGCACATAAGCTTGCTTTTCGTTCTACTATGTGTGTGTTTCTTGGGTATAGCCCAATGCATAAGGGGTACAAATGTTTGGACCGTTCTACGGGACGCATCTACATCTCTCGTGACGTCATTTTTGATGAGTCTGTTTTTCCATATTCCACACCTGGAGTTACAGTTGACACCTCTGCTCTCGCGGATGCACTTTCATTCCCTTCCAATGAACCGGCTACGGGTGATACTATGCGTAAATATGACCTTTCCTATTTGTCCACTGACCGGCCTGGTTTAGGTCCTGTTTCTCCCGTGCAGGAAATTTCGGAGGTGCCTGCTGCGTCTCCGTCGTCGGCGATCGACGAACGTCTTGCACAGACGATCGACGTGCATGGCGCATGCACGCCCCTTGCGCCGAGCGCGTCTGGCCCGTCGTCGGACTGCTCTCGTGAGCCGGCCTGCTCGTCCTCTCCAGGCCCTGACTGCTCTCTTGGGCCGGCCCAGTCCTCTCCTAATGGTTCGTCGTCATCGCCGGATGCTCAGCTCGCGTCGCCCGCTGTCGAGGGTCCCTCTACCTCGACCGCGACGCCATCAGCTGCGCCTGGACACGGTATGGTCACACGTACACGTGACAACACTCGGCGTGAGAAGAAGATTACAGATGGGACGGTGCGATATGATCCTCGCAAGCGTGCGTTCCTTGCGATGCCCTCCTCTCATCATGATGCCCTCCGTGAGGCTCCCTGGCGTGTAGCGATGATTGATGAGCTCGATGCTCTTCACCACACCAAGACATGGGTTCTTGTCCCTCGTCCGCCAGGCGTCAATATTGTGGGAAGTAAATGGATATTCAAGACCAAGCATCGTCCAGATGGTTCTGTTGATAAGTATAAAGCACGCCTTGTCGCCCGTGGCTTCACACAGCAGCTTGGTATTGATTATGGTGATACGTTCAGTCCGGTGGTCAAGCCAGCTACAGTTCGTCTGGTTCTCTCTCTTGCGGTGTCTCGCGGGTGGAGTCTTCGGCAGATTGACGTCAGCAATGCATTCCTTCATGGTTATTTGTCTGAGGATGTTTACATGCAACAGCCGCCTGGTTTTGAAGACCCTAGGTATCCCTCACATGTGTGCAAGCTGCAACGGGCTCTCTATGGTCTCAAACAGTCCCCCCGTGCGTGGTATGCACGGCTCAGTGCACGTCTCTTCGAGCTGGGTTTTGTCTCCTCCAAAGCCGACACGTCCCTGTTCCTATTGCTTCAACGTGATATTCAAGTCTATATGCTTGTTTATGTGGATGATATCGTCATTGCCGGATCATCTCGGGGAGCTGTTGATGGGCTTGTTCGTTCTCTCGCGACCACTTTTCCTATTAAGGATCTCGGGCCGTTGAATTATTTTCTTGGCTTGGAAGCGTCGTACAATTCAGGGGGGATGACATTGTCGCAACGAAGGTATGCTTTGGATCTTTTGCATCGTGTGAGTATGGAGAATTGTAAGCCCACTTCCACGCCATTGTCTACATCGGATCAGCTTACGCGAGTGTCTGGAAAATCTCTTAGCACCGATGACTCTTTTCGGTATCGCAGTGTTGTTGGAGGACTGCAATATTTGACACTCACCCGCCCGGACATTTCGTTTGCAGTAAACAAGGTATGCCAGTTCCTTTCACAGCCCACTGACATTCATTGGGAAGCAGTTAAGCGTATTCTACGCTATGTAAAAGGAACATTGCACACGGGACTGAAGTTTCGGAAGGCTGTCTCCACTAGCATTAGTATCTTCACTGATGCAGATTGGGCAGGGTGCCCTGATGATCGCAGATCAACAGGAGGTTTTGCTATCTTTGTTGGACCGAACCTCATTGCTTGGAGTTCGAAGAAACAGCCGACAGTGTCGAGATCCAGTACCGAGGCCGAGTATAAAGCCTTGGCAAATGGAGCTGCTGAAGCCATCTGGGTTGAGTCACTACTCAAGGAGCTTGGTGTTTCACAGCAGCGTGTCCCCGTTCTATGGTGTGATAATTTAGGAGCCACGTACCTGACTGCTAACCCAGTTTTCCATGCGCGTACCAAGCACATTGAGATCGACTTTCATTTTGTGCGTGAGCGTGTTGCCTCTGGAGCGCTTGAGGTCAGGTTTATCTCTTCCAATGATCAGCTGGCTGATGTGTTCACCAAACCAGCCACTCGACAGATGCTAGACCGCTTTAGTACCAATCTAAACCTTGTAAGTAGAAGTTCAGATTGAGGGGGAGTGTTAAAATAGGTCTAGCGTGTCCCTCACGTATGTGTACGTATGTATTATGTATCTGCTGATCATGTATATAATGGAAGGCGTGGCGTGGCTTTGACCCACCACGGAAACCCTAAAATTTAACTGAAAATTCCTATGTTTATCGATAGCTCAACCATAGTTCATATCAATTACAATTCAAGATGGCAGGCTCTTCTAATTCACAATTCCTTTTTTTTTAATCCCATTTTTTAAGATGGCAAGCTTTTCTAGGCCTCGTGCTCGAGTCTCCTTTGTTCTCAACGTTGGCTTCTCGCTCACACCGTGGCTTACTACTTTAGTGACTCGTGACCTAGCTCTACTCTCCGCTGAGCTCGAACCCATCAACCTGGTTGCGGATGCTCTTGACTCTCGACGATGTCCGTATTCTAACAACAACCTCTTGAACAAAAGGTTCTATGCTAATTTCTTTAGAAAGATTCAAACTGACGAACGGGCTACAAAGGTTTGGCGCAATTGCTACACCGCTGAAGTGGAATCTTCAATTGGCTATGTTATTTTGGTGTGTTCCAAATTCGTATATAAAGATAAAGGCCAAACTACTGACGAGCGTTCTGCTCGACGCAGATCAGTATCGTACGAGTTGTTACAGACTTGGATGAGGATTCTACCTTGTCTAGGATTTTATCCCTTTATATATATCTCGTGTAAGCCGTTGGTTTGGTATAAGTCGCAAGTTGTAAATCCCGGTGTTTGTAACCGCATCTGATAAACGCCAATGGTTTTTCTCTTCCTCCTTGAAAGAGTTTTCCACGTTAAAATCTTGTGCCACTTGTCGTGTTTCATCTCTTTGTTTATTGTTTATTTGTGCTAGCGCTTATAATAGATGGCAAGCTTTTCTAGGCCTCATGCTCGAGTTTCCTCTATTCTCAATGTTGGCTTCTCACTCACACCGCGGCTTACTGCTCAAGCGACTCCTGACCTGGCTCTGCTCTCAGGTGAACTCGAACACATCAACCTGGCTGCGGATGCTCTTGACTCTCGACGATGTCGGTATTCTAACAAGAACCTCTCGAACAAAAGGTTCTATGCTAATTTCTTTAGACAGATTCAAACTGATGAACATGCTACGAAGGTTTGTCGCAATGCTGCACCGTTAAAGTGCAGAATCTTCAACTGGCTATATTATTTGGTGTGATCCAAATTCGTATATAAAGATAAAGGTCAAACTTCTGACGAGCAGAAAAGAGCGACGCGGATCAGGATGGTACGAGTTGTTATTACCGACTTGGATTAGGATTCTACCTTGTCTAGAGTTTTACGGTTTGGGATAAGTCGCAAGTTGTAAACTCCCGACGTTTGGAACCGTATCTGATGTAGTAAAGTTTCGCTAGCTGACACCCGTAGTTTTTCTTTTCCTTCTTGGAAGGGTTTTTCACGTTTAAATTTTGTGTCCCCTGTTTGTTCATCGTTTATTTGCACTATCGCTTATAAGAGGATCATCTTCAACGCCTCCCCACGAACAGCCGCCACTTTCGCCATGAACTTTGCGCTTCTCCAAGCTGCCGCTCGTGCTCTCCAGTGGAAGATGCTGATCGTCTGTTGGCACTCTGCCCCCGAGCTTAGCGAAGTCTGGGATCACTTCTTCCCTCCAAATGGAAGCCGGCCTGTGGAAAGTATTCATGACCTTTGGGCCGCCCGTTGCCGCAACTATTTCGAATCCACTATCTGCACTGCCCTCTCCTGGAGCATCTGTAAGAGGCTTGCTTTGATCTTCAATGTAGTTGACGAATCTCTGTCTACTGTCCGTCGACGCTGCACTGCTGATGTTCGACTCTGGGCGTACCGTTGCTCCTCTGCTAAGTGATTTCAATAAAATGATTCAGGCGGGCTCTTAGTACAGTAAAAGAAAATGCAGTATGAAGCCTTGCACAAACTCATACTCCTACATTTTTTCGATAAAGGGCACTTCTATTGAAGTCATAACGTCGCATCAAGGCAATTCACACCTGACCTGCATTTCTCATTCATTCTAGAACACATACAAGGAAATGGCTGCAATTTTCATTAGCCCATTATTCGTATTATCGCGTTCGACACATGAATATGTAAAGCTTATACACTAGTATGGTCCAAATATTCAGATACATTATGGCAATAGCATTTGGCAATGGAAAGAATTGATATGTGAAACTAAAATTACAGAGGCCTCACCACTATTGCGTGCGAGACCCTGCCCTATCATATCAAGCGATGGACACTGGGCAAGCCAAGAACTTGCACCCATCTTCTATCTCTGATCTGTACCTTCATTGTTGGTTGTACCCCCCCTGTGTTTTCAACACCTACATTACTGGTGCCAAAGACGGATGGTCTTAAAGATGGTTCCCCCTGAAAACAATGTGATGGCACGTGCCATCGCAAGGGTATGCACAGTCGGTGTACTTGGCGTTGCCCCTCTCGAAGTACCAGTCGCCGACCGCTTCAGCGATTCTCTGCGTGTCGAAAAGCATGAGAGGAGGTTTCATCAGGCTAAACACCAGGTGACTTGTTTTTGCCAGCAAATTCCATCATGTAGCAATTGTTGGTTATTTTCGTCATTGTGTGCATACCTTGTTACCAAGACGAGGAGAATTGTTCGAGTACCATGTATCCTGTCTCTCGCTCTGGCAATGAGCGAAACACGAGTTGATAAACACCCCGTTCTGCCCTGAGCCGGAGAAACCCTTCACAGCGTTAAGCATTTCATCCCTAAAGCCTGCATCATACATACCGAGATCATTCAATCTAATCTTATGTTGACGGACTATGGCTCGGAAGATCTGAGAATGCAGTGAAGTACCATTTAAAAACTGAAGTTGATTGCTGTTACAAGAAGCATAATTCTGTTTGCATCTTTGCCATAGACCTTGGGGATCAGCCGTTTTGGGGGCCAAACTTTCTTGAAGCTGGAAAGAAACAAATGAAAAAGAAAATAAACATTCTATTGATTTTCTGTCAGTTTCATATACTTAAATCGTAGACTTAAATGCCTGATAAGCACCTGCCACACGTCATATGCAGTGTTCAAAATAAAAGTCGGCGTTTGAATGTTTGGCAGCAGGTTCTGTGGGAAAAAGCACTGTGGGGAGCAACAGTTAGAAAAACATTTTTGAAGAAAAGTAAAACCTGTTACACATATTATCTTGGTAGATATTTATGGATGTTTGTCTTCTTACCGAGGTTTTATCCATGCGAGAGGTACAAGACCTAGGCAAGCTTCTTCCAGACCCCTGTATTTTTTTAAAAAAAAATTGAGGAGTAACATCAGACAAATGAAGATATTGTTGTTGGCACATGAATAGTCTAATAAAATTAGTAGTAGACCATACTTCAAAATAGGATAGTACCAATAATTAATTATCACAAATATCACAAACTAATCAGAAAATCATGTCTGACAGGTTGATGGATACCTGCAATCTCACGATGCCATTGAAGAGCTCTCTCATTTCCCGACGACCAGCAATATCAACACTGAAAATGGCAATAGGGTTATATCACCTTAACATGCCATTTAACTGAATGTAACAAGGATCATATCAAAGAAAAACTCCATCTATATGTGTGAACATACGCGTCGAGGAACATTCCAGCATCCGCTAGGCACTTGACTCTGGTATTTGACGGAAACAGTCCACGGAACTCATCACAGTGAAGTATAGCAGAAGCACCCCCAGCAGAGCATCCAGAAAGAAGGGCCTGGTGGTATCAAGTTGCATCAGGTAAACATAAAAGAATTCCCGAAAGCTATTTACAGAAATGATAAACTGTGGAAGGATCTATACCTGACCAGCAGAACGCATTCCTTGGGCCATCAGATCATCCATAGCAGCCTGCCAAATACGCTGACCTCGGAAATAAAGACCTGCAGCCTAAAGACAAAAATTCAGAAATGAATAAACTTAGCTTACTAAATAAAACAGAAACATCATAGACATTTTACTTCTTTTGAGCGAAATGTGCAGTATTTGTGATGCAGGAGACTTAGTATGTGATTTGAAAGAATAGTCAGTAAAAATATTCATTTAGGAATTGTTCAAACTTCAAATGAAGAAGGATCTATCACCATGCAGTAAAAATGTAGAGATATGATTTTCACTAACCGCGTCAGCCCCGTCACCAGTGAAGGATCCACCATCACAATACCGGACCTTCACTCTGTTCCAGTTGTAGAAATCTGTGACAAGGAAACAGCATTACGATTCCTCGAACAGAAATAGCAACCGAGTAATCGACAGCTATATTCCTTTTTGGGACACGTAGTAACAACCGCACGTGACAAGTTCACAACATGAAATTAATTAGAAGAATACCGGGATTTTCTTCAGGCCTGTTACTCATTATGCCTGTGAACTGGAGTTGCTTCTCCATGTGGTTTGATGACCCACGCCGACTGCTCTTGCGGAACACGCAGCTCTTAACATCATTGCACCAGCCGCCACCCTGGAATTCGATTTAGGATCACCATTAGCTAAGCCTAAAGCAGACATTTACAATCCCTGGCTAATACTAAATGGAATTCAATTTTATCTCTCAGTCCACATATATGTGAATCATCAAGTATTGCTGACCTCCAGGTTGACAAGCCAATTGTTGGACCCTGATCCAGATCCCCGGTGTAGGTGGTAACCCGGTAAGCTTCCATCCAAGCACACTGCAATTATTTCCATGGGAGTAAGCATCAACATTTACCAGCCTACCATGCTATTCCTATAACTAGAAAGAATCTAAGAGTACCTAAATTCTGATATAATGAAAACGATTGCGCCTAAAGTACTTCATACTTCAACAATTATAGTGCTTCTAAAATCCAAAGCACTGCTGCTATCCAGATCTATTTACTAAAAAAATAAAAATAAAAAATTTGGCTAATTTTACAGGAATAGAGTTATTGTACTTCCTAACACTCATTCAGAAATCAGCACGGCCAAAAAAAGCTCGAAAACTTGAGGAATTAACTGCCTCTACAATGTATGTGATGTGCCAAACTACTTTGTATCTCTGATAGTATTTACAATGGTCGCCAAGCAATCATGCACAATTCACAGGCAACAGAGGGTACTGAGCCCCCCACCCCCAATTAGGTAACAAGAATCCATGATGTCAAGCACCAGCAAGGTAAGGCTAGATCCACATGCATATATTTATCAGGGTCCGCACATGGCACGTGCTGCTTCCAAACAATTAGTACAAGGATAAGACTGCATGAAGCATGATCACTCAATCAGCAGAGCAGCTAAATACAGGGGATACTGAAGAGGAGAAGAAAAAAAGAACACTCCATATACAGATATATACTCTGACCGACCAGGGTCAACACAGCAGCGACCAGGGTCAGTCATCACACCAAGTCGATGACTCGATCTCAGCTCAGGCAAAGCACACCCGACCCATCGCACGTGACATGGCCAATAGAAAACTAATCTTTGCAGTAGCAAGAAAAAAAAATACAGGTACTAGCATGTCCAGGAAGGAACAATTGTTGGGCAAGGAGAGATTTACTCACCGGCTCCCTTGGCGGCGGCGGACTGGATGAGCGTAAGGCCGACGAAGGCGCCGTTGCCGCCGCCGGAGTTGGCATTGGTGGAGTAGACGTGCGTCCCGTTGGACCAGGGCTCGGAGGCGCGCGCCGCTCCCACCGCGAGCCCAAGAAGCAGGGCGAGAAGGACCCAAGAACCCATGGCTCTCTGCCCTTCCTCCCTCCTGCTCGCCGGGAGGGGAGGTGAGTGAGCGCTGGAAGCTGTGAGAGGAACGGATCTGGAAAGGGAGAGCAAGAAGGGATCGCGGAGGTGGGCAAAGCGAGAAAGAAAGGAACTTATACGCGGCGGAAGCAAGTGCAGCTGGCTGGCAATGGCTGACAAAAGAAAAGCAGCCGCTTCTGGAGATGCTATGCTCCGATGTACTAGCAGTAATGCTACTGGTACAACTGTGGCGCACCGCGCGCAGTGTAAACGTGGGGAGGTGTTTTACTCGGCGTTGCAAAGCATCTGTCGGCTCATGTGGGCGCGGCGGGGGAGAAGAAAGGAAAAGGAGAGGAAGCTAGCAACGAGGTAGTGGTGGAGCTTGGAAGGGGCCGGAGAAGTGAAAAGCTCAGGGAACCTGTGTGACTGCATTTACTTTACCGATTGCAGGCGCAAGAGTCCGTTCGAGGTGTCGGAATTTTCTTGTGCCTATATGGATTGATTATTATGCTCTCGAGCGGAATGTTTGACATCTCACCGATTTTTTCACCGAAAGGTTAGAACTTAGATACTGGACTCCACCGGCATTTTCATTCTGCACATTTCGATACCAATGCTGTTTTAAGTCGAGCTGGGATTTTTTCTGGAGCAGTACGAGCTGGTTATTAGTTGCAGACTTCTTGCAGCAGTACTGATGCTACTCCCTCCGTCCACTTTTATAAGTCTCACTTCCTAGCATTTCAATAGTAAGAAGTGAGCCTTATAAAAGTGGACGGAGGGAGTACTATATACTGTATGCGGCCGCTATATATGTTTTTTTAGGTAGCCGCTTTTTTTTTTTTGCGCTGGTCTATATATGGTTAGTTGCTTCTACAGTGCTAGTACATGATTGCAAACAAGGGGTTAACAGAGAGCTAAATAAACTGAAAGGAAATCGTTAGGCTTGTGGGTCCCTTATTTCAGTCACATCTCGCCTTCTTTATTTTTTTATTTTTGTAGCAGCAGTCACCGTGTCACCACGCTCCCGGACGACAGCAGTCTTCTGCACCACTCACAGCCCGCTGGTAATATACTCCCTCCGTCCTAAATTAATTGTCTCAAACTTAGACAAAAGTAGATGTATCTGACATGTTTTAGTGTTAGATACATCTACTTTTATCCAACTTTGTGATAATTAATTTGGGATGAAGGGAGTACTATAGTACTTACCCAAATGGGATGCTTGATGACTTGTTTAACTATTCCCTCCCGTCTCAAATTAATTATCTCAAACTTTGATAAAAAGTTGATGTATCTAGATATAATTTAGTGTTAGATCATCCACTTTTATCAAACTTTGAGACACTTAATTTGAGACGGAGGGAATACATTGATGGAGTACTCTGTAATGCCAACGAGAGACTCCACGGATCATCTGCGGCGCCCGCAAATGTAGCCTGACCGTGGCCGGCCAGCATAGTTAAAACTCTGTTTTCTCGATTTTATTACAAATATAACCTCCTGCCGAACGAAAATGCTAAAAATACCCCCCGACGGACGAAAATGGCAAACTTACCCTGCCGGAAAGCCAGCTAAGCGACACGAGTACATTCCGCCAACCGGATCGGCGGGAGGTCTCCTGCCACCCGTTTCCGGCCAGACCACTTTCCGCCGAAGGAACTGGCGGAATATACTTCCCGCCAACCCAGTTGGCGAAATATACACGTGTCGCTTAACTGGCTTTCCACCAGGGTAGATTTGGCATTTTCGTTTGGTGGGGTATTTTTAGCATTTTGTTCGCTAGAGGTTATATTTGTAATAAAATATGTTTTTCCGTCCGAGTCTTGGTAAGGTCTTTGTCGATTGCATTGATACGAGACAGACTGACAGACGAAAAGGACCACCGTGCTATGTAATTTGGCTTTGCAACTTGGAACGCTGAATTTGGCTCACTCGGTGCATGCATCCACGTACGTACGTGACGTTCCGTAATCCGTCCATCCATATGGAAAGCGAAACCTGACCGGCTTCAGTAAGCAACAACCGGCACGGGCACGTTCCCACGGAGGCACAGCGTGGCAGGACTCTCCGCTCCTCCAAGCCCAAATTAGCCCTTAGCTTCCAAGCTGCAATTTTAGAAGCTAATGGAGGGTTTGTAATCATGACAGCAACTGGCGGACCGGTGGCAGTATCGGCGTTGCAAATCTACTACCCACTGACAAGATCATAAACTAAACTAAACTCCGGTTAAAACTGCAGATAATGTCAAAACAAAACAAAATAGGTCATGAATCCAAGTATTTGAAAAAAAATGGGTGATTTGCCCCGTGATTTAAGGATAGTGGGTGATGCCGAAATAATCTGACAGCTACATCGCAGTGTGATTTTTTTTGGCCGAATATAGATGGATAAATATGTGATTTAAACAAAAATAAATAAATTTAAACTAGTTAATGCCAAGGAGGTTGTTATTTGTAGAAGTCGATGTAATCGTCGTCGTCGTCGCTCAGTGGCCCATTCTTCTTGGCGTCGAGCCCGAGGAGCGCGAGGTCATCCCCGTCGAGAACGATGAGGACCTGGTCGCCATTCCCCTTGGCATCCAGGAGGTCCCTTGACGGCAGGAGAGGGATGGCGGCGGGTACCCAGCGGCTGGTAGCCGGCCAAGATGTGCGCGTGGACGGTCTCGATTGTCCATCTGGGTTTGCCCGACCACACGCGGCGGCCGCCGGAGTTGAGGCGCCTAGACACAATCGGAGGGCCGTTGGTGGATGCTAGCCGCTCGGCGTGCCAATGCTAAAAGTAGGCGGTACACATGGCGTGATTGTCCGCCGCCTAGCATAGGTCTTGCTGGGCCGCCGTCGGCATGGCGCCGCATATCGCATCTATCTCCACTACTCGTTCCACACCGGTGGGCGCCGGAGGCACCGAGACGCATCCGACGCTCAAATGCCATGAACCCGACACGCAACAGCTGGTGGCGCCGGGTAGTTCGCCTCTACAAGGAGATGGGCTTCCCAGTCGTGTAAATGACGGCAGTCGAAGCCGTTGGCCACCGCTCCGTCGTCGGGATGGTGTTTTGCCATTGGCCTCGAGAGTGTGTTTGGGCGAGAAGTGGATGGGCGAGAGAGGAGAAAGGCGAGCTTGTAGGCTTATGAATCCAAGTGTTTGAAAAAGGAAAAGTAGTTGCCTCGTGATTCAAGGATAGTGGGTGCTGCTTAAATAATCTGACAGCTACTCCGTACATAGCAGCTAGCGTGATTCTAGATTTTTGGGGTCTATGTGTCAGTGACCAACATGAATTAGCAGCTGGCGACGCATTACGCCGAAGTGCAGATGTCTGTTTGGGGGACTCTCCTCCCCCTCTGTGGGTGGAGATGTCTGTTTTCAAGTTTAGCTTTTCGTTTTTACTTCCTTTGCGTTTGGATTATAAAAAGACCTTGTTCTGTTGTCTCACGATAATGGAACCCGGCTAGCGTCGTTTGTCATTACGCCGAAGTGCAGCCGCTGCGGATCGATTGCTCACTGAAACCAGTCGGTTGCGGTAGCTCTCAAAGGTTACGGAGGGGAGCTGATCGGCGGCTGCCTGCATTGCGACAACTCCAGAGCGTAATCTCACTCTCGCAGATTCCATCCACAGCCCACAGGCAGGCACAGGCTGCAACTCAACTAGCTAGCGTACAAGATGTGCACAAAGCACAGGGAGTAACAGTACATTCACGTCAGTGCGTCCACGGCGTAGCAGGTACGGCACATCGCCGGCCGTATGCGTTCGTCTTCCAGCGAGCAGGTGAGAAACAATTGTAGAAAATGATGTCCGGAGAGCAGATCAGCCTCTAATAAGGCTGTATAGGTCGATCGAGGCAGGCTTCAGCTGCAGGGAGCATGGTTGTTCTAATAAAATAAACTACTACTCCTACCTTTGATCACATGACACTGTCTTGACAAATATGCCTTGAAGCCACCGGTGACCCGGAATGTGTTCACCGAAACAAGGAAAGGGAAAGCGCATCTTGCTCGCGAGTCGCGAGACTGGTACTACCGGATTGGATGTCCGGATTCGTTGCTCTCTGCAGTGGTGGTCAAAACTCAAAAGGACTCGAATCATGCTGCGAGCTTAGCATGTGTGCATGTTCTGGTGTCTGCTGATAATAAATCAATGAACATTTGGTGGAGCACCAAGAAACTCCACCACGCGCGATCGAGCACCGACAAAATTTATGCACGCACTGAAGACTGAACCGGAGTGTACTTCACTGTCCGGATCCGGCCGAGCGGCCACCGCTGATCGGCGCGCGTACGCTGTACGTGCCCGTGCGGATGTGCGGTGGGTGGCCATGTGACCGATCAGAATATCAGATCACCCTAGCCGGAGCAGCACGGCACGCACGCGCCCATCCATGGAACCGCCGACGCTAAACCAGGGATGTACGCCAAACCAGGGATGCTGCTCAGATATGGGCCTTTCATTTTCTAGCCGAAATGCCAATAGAAGACCTTTTTTTTTGGGTCAGATGCTAATTGAGCGAGATTACGTAGCAAAGGGAAAGACAAATGCGGCCCATAAATCGACAACAAAAAAGAGGATAGAACGAAATCAAAAATATGAAATGTGGCTGCTGGGATTCGAGCCCAGGTCTCCACGGCCACAACGTGGAATTCTCACCACTAAACTACAGCCACAACTTTTGTCTATTTCTGATACTTCACGTTACTTAACGTGGTGACGGTTCTGTTTTACTCAGCTCACCTTTGATACGGTAAATTGGTAATCTCGCCCAATGCGGAAAATCGGGGCGATTATTTTTAAGAACCTATCACCCAAGAAGATTTTTTTTGGTGACTTTTATTTTTGAGGAAAAAGCTGTCGTTTGCTATTCTTTCTTTTCTTGAAAATGATGGCAAAATATTTGCCATGTTCCATTAAATAAGGAGAAGAGTTGTGACGATAACACGACACGGTTTTACAAAACGAATTACTCTCCCAATATTACACAACTTAAACTCTTTGCTCCCGCCATAATCTAAAGGCTCGGTCTCGGCCTTAATAATTTCAAGAAGAAATGGAGGCGGCAGAGATTGTTGTTGAAAATTCTTGCGTTGCGCTCTTTCCTGTTGTTGAAAATTCTTTATAGTGATGGTCGTGGCGGCATAGATCTTTGGGCCTTTTCCCATTGAGCCAAGGGGGTCCTAAAAAGGTGTGATCTTTGCCAATGGTGATGGTCGTGGCGGCATAGATGAGGCCCATATCAACCAAGTTGCAAAGGATCCCCATTCCGACCAAAAGGTTTTTGGGATCCTTCCATTCATACCAAGGCCACCTCAAACGGAGGGATCTTGCAAATTATTCGAGATGTGAGATTCCCAATCCTCCAAGTCGTGTTGGTCTACACACCGCCTCCCAATTTAATGATGCAATACAATCCGGCGGGACGGTTAGCGGAGTGGGGTGAAAAATCACTTGAACGGACTTGACAAGTGCTCTCCAGCTTGTCATATGCCATTCGATTAGATAGGTAAAAGAGTTTATATAAAGGACAACTCAAGAGACAAGAGCAAAGAAAAGAAAAAAGCGCATGCACACACCCTAAAAAAAACTTGTTCAAGAGTCCCCCGCCCTTTGCAATCTCTTCTCTCACCAAGGCCGCGATGACATCCGGTTGCAGCGCCACATTATGGAAGACTCACATGTTACTCTCCTTCCAAACGTCCCAAATCGAGTAGATGATCGCCCCGCTCGCCTCCTTCTTCTCTTTGGGGAGCCCAGAAATTGCCGCATCCCACAATCATTTAGGCACCTCCTGCCCGGTGGGGGGGGGACTCCAAGATGCCCGCCGAAAGTGCCTCTGTCTCCAAAAGATGTTTTGCTATTTATGACAACGCAAAGATCTATCTAATATCATGTTTGACTTTACACAGGTGAGCAAATCAAAGTGGCCGAAAATATGTCTCAAGCCAGAACCGGTGGAAGTACCGCCTAATTCACTACAGAGCTGGGATTTCCAGCTGCAGTATAGCCTGCGGTAGTACCACCGCTAGTGCTGCCAAACTAACCCTCTGTTGGGTAGGAGCGATACTAGCGGCGGTAGTACGACGGCAATACCACTTCTGGGAAGGCGGTAGTACCGCCTGAACTGGCACTTTGGCTGAGCATTCTCAGCAGCGAGACTACAAGCGGTAGTACCGCCCAAACACCCTTCTGTTGGGCAGGAGTGGTACTAGCGGCGTTAGTATTCTGCGCCTTCGTCTTGCTCATAAGGGCGATTCTTTCGTTCCTTGTAGCGCTCGCTATTGTGATTGCTGTTGTCGTCGTCTGCTGGCGAACGAATTCGTTCATTGCGTATGGAATCTTCTCCGCCCGCCCACCTGCTAGCTACTTCCATCAAATCGCCGATTGTTCTAGGCCTGCATCGCCCTTCTTCTTCCTTGAGTGCGGTCCTCTGGACTCATCGCTTAAAAGAGTAGATTTCCGAATCCTCGGATATGTATTCCGGGGAGGAGGTCCATCGCTGGATGTACTCGGGCATTGTTTTATCTCTCTTCTGCATGCAGGACCGTAGCTCTTCGATGGAGGCTGGTCTTTTGCATGTTGCTTGAAAGTTTCTTTTGAAGTCGCGAGTAAGATCTTCCCAGTATCTGTAGTACCCGCGAGGTCGATTATCGAGCCAAGTACATGCGGAATCTATGAGGTGCAGGTTCAGGTGCTGCATGGCCGTTACTTTATTGTTAGGCAATCTGATAGCCAAGTTCTTGGCTCCTGGGTGATATCATACTTGCGCATTTCCGTGGTATGCTTGGAATTTTTGGCATCTTGGTTTTGCGGATTTCGCGGCTGAAGCACGGTGCGCCGTAAACTTATTATTCATCATCTGACTCGGAGAATGAGTACTCCCGCTTTTGGCGAGCGCAAGCTTTGTCGACTTTGCTCTGAGCGAAGTTGCTCCGGGCGTCATGTGGCTCGAGAGATCGTTGTGGCGTCGTGGCTCCCTGATGCGGTGCCGTGGTGATCTATTGCTATGTAGCGGCTCCCCTCTTTGATTTCGCGGCTTCACGCTGTGATGTCGCGGCTCCCTGCTACAGTGTCATTGATGTGTCCCTCGACGGAAGGTTGACGTTGGTAAACCCCAAGAGAAAGATTGTGAAGAGCGCAGCGGCAATTTTTCCCTCAGAAAAGAAACCAAGGTTGAATCGACCAGTAGGAGGACAAGCAATCTCTAAAGGTTGATGCAGCTGAGGTGGCAGTGTGCACTACTGGTTCAGCAGCAACGTGGAACCTACACAACACAATCAAATCACTTTGCTCCAACGAAGCAGTGAGGTTGTCAATCTCACCGGTTTTGCTGAACACAAAGAGGTTAAACGTATAGTGTGGAAAACAATATGAGAACAGTATGAAAGTAGGAGCAGCAATGTGAAAACAGTGGAAGAAGTGTGTGTATTATCAGTATGAGAAAATGGACCGGGGTCCACAGTTCACTAGTGGTGTCTCTCCGTGAAAGATAAATAACATGTGTGGTGAACAAATTATAGCTGGGCAATTGACAGAAATGAAAGCTGCACCCTAGTGCATATGCAAGACATAAAGATTACTATGTGATTTCATGCGGGCATTACAACAAAATACATAGACCGTCATTCAACTGCATCTATGACTAATAATCCACCTCCGAATATCATCCAAATAAACGTTGGGTATTAAGTTGCAAGCAACAGATTATCGCAGTAAGCAAATTGTGTAATGTAAAGTAAGTAAACACTATTGTTTTCCCCCTAATGGCAACAACACATCCTCCATCTGTCACGTTTCTGTCACTCGAGCACAGATGCAAAGGAGGCATGAACCCACTATCGAGCATAAATACCCCCTCTTGGAGTTACTAGCATCTATTTGGCCAGAGCATCTAGTAATAACGGAGAGAATGCAAGATCATAAATAACATAAGCATGAAGATAACATAGATTGATAATCAGAAGACATAGTATTCAACATTCATCAGATCCCAGAAAACACAACATGTAGCATTACATAAAGATGATCTCGATCATGTAGGTAGGGATGCAAGCCGCTTGTCCAACGGGCAGAGCGGATTGTCCGCCAGATTCCCCCCCCCCTTTTTTTCCCTCCACTAAACGGTAACTAGGGGCACCTTCAGCAAATCTCTCAACCAACAAATTGTGGCGGACGGATAATTCGGTTATGGTGTGCGTCCACTTGCATGCATACATGTAGGGCAGCTCACGAGGTCTAAACAAGAGGTACAAAGTGGAGAAGACAACCATCTAGCTACTGCTAAGGACCCGTAATCCAGGGATGAACTACTCACACATTACTTCGAAGGAGGGCATCATGGTGTAGACCCCTCCGGTGATGAATTCCCCTCCCAGCAGGGTGCCGGGGAGAGCTCCAAAACCTCCCGGTCTCTCGATGACGATGACGGCGGCCTCGGGTGTTTCTCGGGAAAAAGTAGTATATCTTTAGGGTTCACGTATCGGGGGGATTATATAGGCGAAAGGGCGATGGCGGTGGTCACCCGAGGGGGCCACACCACCCCCAGGCGCGGCCAGGGGGCGCGCCACCCTATGGTGTGGCCCCCCTCCGGGCCTCTCCGGGACTCCGTGAAACCTTCGGGAATTCTAAGACTTCCGGGCTTCGGATTTTCCAATTCCGAGAATATTTCCAGAACAACTTTTCTAAAACTAAAAACAGCAGAAAACAGGGAACTGGCTCTGTGGCATATTGTCAATAGGTTAGTCCGGAAAATCGATTAAAATAACATAAAGTGTATAGAAAACATGTAGGAAACAACATGAAAACAACATGGAACATTAGAAATTAAGGGTACGTTTATGACGTATCAATATCCCCAAGCTTAGTTCCTACTCGTCCTCGAGTAGGTAAATGATAAAAACTCATAATTTCTTAGGTGACATGCTACCAACATAAACTTGATCATCAATAACGTAAAAGCATATGTAAGCTGAGATCATAGAACTTCAACACAAGCATGATAAATAAAATTTTAACAATAAATCGTAGCAATCACCTTGCATCATGAGATGTAACACAAATGAAAGATCATGAATAACAGTGCATCGAAAGTTATACGTTTGTTTCAAGTATAGAGAAAGCATGGCAACATGATATTTCGTTAGTCCTTAAGAGTGGGGCAAAACATAAATGTCAGGACACCTTCAAAGTTCATGAGGAAGACTAGAACAAATAATTAGAGAACAAACAATAACACATCATGAATCAATTAATAATGTTTATGGGACAAATGCACATTAAACTCAGAATGGCAACTATGCTCTCTCAACTGTGCGTAAAGTTAGAAGATGGAGACTCAACATAAAAGTAAAAGAAAGGCCCTTCGCAGAGGGAAGCATGGATCACTCATGTGCTAGATCTTTTATTTTATTAAACAGAGGTATAAAATGTTTGACACTCCTCCCAGCCATCTTACACGAACCATGGCTAACCGAATCCTCGGCTGCCTGCCAACAATCACATACCGTGGAGGAGTGTCTATTTTTTAGAGAGGTATATGCTTATGTCAACGAATGGTAAACAGAAAATACAGTATGTCACAAGCCAACTAGACTTCACAAGAGCGGCTCACATAGAAGGACGCATCTGGGTAGAAGGTCATCCCTCTTTCTCTTTTGTTTACACAATTATGTGTTGACTGATAAATCAAGGGCAAAAATAATGAAGAGAATTTGTTGTTATTAATTTGGGGCTGGGCACCACGCTGCCAACTCTTCTATCAATTGGATAAGCGGATTAAGCCACTAGTCCAGGGTCTGAAAGTCCAATCAACAAGTGAGATAAAGATTCTCTATTTACGTCCTTGTGAGCTAAAACAGGAGCACAAATCAGGAGTAATTTTGAAAGTTTTAAAGGTAACACATGAGCAATTTACTTTGGAGTGGCGGCTAAATACCACATGTAGGTAGGTATGGTGGACACAGCGGGAAAATTTTGGTTTTAGGGAGTTGGATGCACAAGTAGATCTCATACTCAGTACAGGTGGAGGCCAGCAAAAGACTGAGAGTGACAAATCAAGAGAGCATAAGAGCCATAATCATGCATAGCGAAATAAAAAATCATTAATCAAAGCATAAGTGGTACCACGGGTTCAAAAACTAAGTGATCATAGAGGACATTCGTGACTGGTTCATAGTC
Source organism: Alopecurus myosuroides (assembly GCA_028641055.1). Lineage (NCBI taxonomy): Eukaryota > Viridiplantae > Streptophyta > Magnoliopsida > Poales > Poaceae > Alopecurus > Alopecurus myosuroides. The sequence continues at coordinate 436,689,253 of CM054059.1, read as the reverse complement.
ATAAACATGGTGTGAGCATGCGCCAAGTCAACCAAATAAAACATCCAAAGGAGAATACCACAAATTTATGGTTCAATATGACAAGAACCACTCATGATTCTTTCAGTTGCACATTAAACACTCTCAACTATTTGAGGATAATCATGCTACTCAATAACCACAAGGATTTAAAACTAAAATAACTTCTAGCATGATATGAAAAAGTTCTAGCCATAGTCTATACAAGCTTCTACTTGCACCGTTAAAAATTCTACCTCATGCAGCAGTTTCTTTTCCCAACAAGCACCATACAAATCATGCTTTAACAAAAATTCTCTACATGCTACAACAAGCAAACATGAGAGGACTCACATAACAGTACTAAAACTAACAACTCTGAATAAGAGATGCAATGAAAACGAGAGCGAAACAGGAATTTATTGCAGCAACTAGAAGAAAACTAAGAATACTAGCATAGAAAGTATTCAAATGAAAAAGCGGAGCGTGTCTCTCTCCCTAACAAAGAATGCTAGGATAAAACTATATTATTTCAGCAAGAAAAAAAACAAAACAAGGAAAACGAAAGAAAAACAAACAGACGCTCCAAGTAAACTTCATATGATGTGACCGAATAAAAATATAGTTTCACAAGAAGTGACCTGATAGATAGTTGACGAAGAAGGGGATGCCTTGGGATAAATTTCCTAAGAAAACTTCCTCATTATCATGCATATCAATAGTTGGAATAAATAGAGGACTATCATAGGATTTATCAAAGTAGCATGGATTATCATAAATAACAGTATCAATATCATTCTCACAAGTTTCATTCATAGTAGTATCAAGATCACAAGTATAGCAAGTATCAATTTCATCAAAAAGGGATATTCCAAAAGAATCCATAGGATCATCACTTTCATCAAATAATGTATGAGTTAAAGAGTTACTATCATTGGAAGATATACATGGGTAGCTCCATTCTTCCTCCTCTTGATCATCACTCTCCTCCTCTTTTTCATCCAATGAGCTTCGAGATTCAGCAGTTTCTTCTTCCATGGATTCATGCAAGGAATTAGTCTCTTCCTTGGGTTGAGAGCATTTATTAAGATATTCCATTGTGTAGTAATTACAATCCTTGCAATTATCAAAGACATTTTCAAGTATAGCATAAATCTCGTATTTATAAGGTGCATCATCAATACTTTCAAGTAAATAGGAAATTTTGAATGCATCCTTCCAAGCAATAAATTCTTCAATTTGTTCCACATCATATAATTCATAATTTCCCTTAACATAAGAAGATATGGTAACATTATCAGTATACTCACATTGAAAAGGGAGGTGTTTATACCTCCTACGGCAACAAGATTTATCAAAGCAATAAGAAACATTATAAGTAGAGCACAAGTTTCTAGCAATGATATATAATTTATTAATGTGTTCCCATAAGTGTTTCTCTTTTTGTGACAAGCGGTGTTCCTTATAATATTTTTGTTGTTCATCCGTGAACCCACCTTGCCAATAAGATCTAGTTTCAAAGGCATCAAACATTGATAGAAAGCATAATAAAGCAGGTAAAAAGCAAAACAATAACAAAGTAAAAATGATTGGAGGTGAGAGATTTCCCTTGCAGAAATTATCTTCCTCCCCGGCAATGGCGCCAGATAACTTGATGTGTCCCTCGACGGGAGGCTGACGTTGGTAAACCCCAAGAGAAAGGTTATGAAGAGTGTAGCGGCAAGTTTTCCCTAAGAAAAAAAACCAAGGTTGAATCGACCAGTAGGAAGACAAGCAATCTCTGAAGGTTGATGCAGCTGAGGTGGCATGACGCACTACCGGTTCAGCAGCAACGTGGAACCTACACAACACAATCAAATCACTTTGCTCCAACGAAGCAGTGAGGTTGTCAATCTCACCGGTTTTGCTGAACACAAAGAGGTTGGCAAGCAACAGATTATCGCAGTAAGCAAAGTGTGTAATGTAAACAATGTAAACTAAGTAAACACCGTTGTTTTCTCCCTAATAGCAATAACACATCCTCCATCCATCACGTTTCTGTCACTCGAGCACAGATGCAAAGGAGGCATGAACCCACTATCGAGCATAAATACTCCCTCTTGGAGTTACTAGCATCTAGTTGGCCAGAGCATCTATTAATAACGGATATCATGCAAGATCATAAATAACATAAGCATGAAGATAACATAGATTGATAATCAGAAGACATAGCATTCAACATTCATCAGATCCTAGCAAACACAACATGTAGCATTACATAAAGATGATCTCGATCATGTAGGACAGCTCACGAGATCTAAACATGAGGTACAAATTGGAGAAGACAACCATCTAGCTACTTCTATGGACCCGTAGTCCAGGGATGAACTACTCACACATCACTTCGGAGGAGGGCATGGTGGTGTAGACCCCTACGGTGATGAATTCCCCTCCCGACAGGGTGCCGGGGAGAGCTCCAAAACCCTCCCAATCTCGGGATGACGATGACGGCGACCTCAGGTGTTTCTAGGGAAAAAGTGGTATATCTTTAGGGTTCACGTATCGGGGGGATTATATAGGCGAAATGGCGATGGTGGTGGACGCCCGAGGGGCCCACACCACCCCCAGGCGCGGCTAGGGGGCGCGCGCCCTATGGTGTGGCCCCCCTACGGGACTCCGTGGAACCTTCGGGAATTCTAAGACTTCCGGGCTTCAAATTTTCTAATTCCGAGAATATTTCCAGAACAACTTTTCTGAAACTAAAAACAACAGAAAACAGGGAACGGACTCTGTGGAATCTTGTCAATAGGTTAGTCCAGAAAATCGATAAAAATAAAATAAAGTGTATAGCAAACATGTAGGAAACAACATAAAAACAACATGAAACATCAGAAATTAAGGATACGTTTATGACGTATCAGTCATCTAGGCGATGCTTCGTCTCTACATCGCGGGGACGCAATATCATGGTGTCGAGGCGGTCCTACCCGGCGTGGTGCGGCTTGGGGTGCGATCGTGGTTGCGGGCCGTGGGGTACTTTTGGTTTGAGTGCCCCATACCTAGCCCTCGTATCACTTGACGATGTTGCTTCGCTCGAGGGTCGCCACCTAGGGGCTTCGTGGCCCGCAGATAAGTTGTGGCCGCGAGGATGGCGGCTACGGGGGTCTTGGGTACTGCGTTTCCTTGATCGTCAAACATCATGAAGGAGGACTCAAGGCATCAAGTGGTTTCAGCTCTGGAGTCTCCGTCCATGTGGTTGAGCATGGTGGCATATTTTTGTTGTACTCGGGTCAGTGTGCGTTCCTTCGAGTTCCCGTCGTGGACAGAAAATAGTGCGGCCCTTCGTTGGCTGGATATGTCCGCGAGTCACTTACGCTCGTTTAGTGCTTCCCCTTCCTCATTCATATGCTAGCTTTTCTTTGAGAGCAGATAATAATATGCCAGTAGATCATCTTGAGTGGCGTCTGGTGGTAGCATGACAGATCTGTTGACTGCATCGTTAGCTCTATCCAACGCCTCTCGCGAGATGTTGAGAGTCCTTTGCTCTTTGCCGCTGTCGACCAATACAACCATGTAGACGTGGGGCAAGGCGCTGAGCTTTGTTGCGACTCGCTTGATCGACGCGGTCATCAACGTCGAGATTGGCAGATTCTTCCGCGTATATTGAGTGGAAGTCGAGATTGTTGTAGAAGATTGACACGATGCTTGACTCTATGTTGTAGCCAGAGTCAACGGATGGTGACGACGAAGCCGCGACGGTAGATGGTGATGCAGATTCCAACTCCGCTGGCGAGGGATGGTTAGGGAATCGTAAGATTCCTTCTTGATTGGCGTGGAAGCGGAAGTCGCCCAACGCCAGATTTACGCCCTCGTGGAAAGCGCTGAACACCGGGCAGAGAGCCGGCGAGTGTGGCGTGAAGTCGAAGGATCCAAAGTAGATCGTATCCATCAGGGTCGAGGACCCAAAGTTTGATGCAGATGAAGCTTGCGAAACCATGGATCCAGCGCGTGTCGTTCCCACAGATGTCGCCAAATGTCGGTGTGCTGTATTGACATATCCCTCATACGACATACTAGGATTTAGAGATGAGGAGATGGTTGCGCGCTGGTAATATTGACATCAAACAACAAGGCACGGTTTACCCGGGTTCGGGGCCCTTGTAGATGTAAAAAAATTTACTCCTGCTCTTCTCGATTATATTATGAGGGGTTACAATGGAGGTGACAAGGGCTGCGGTGTAGATTGGATTTCACACAAGCTCCAGTTGCTATGGTCGGGTGAATATTTCATGCCCTACCTGAGGGTCCTTCCAGCCTTATATATGGGGCTAGGTCTTGGTACCGAGTCCAAGTAGGTTTACAGTCAGTAAACTAAGGCGGTGGCCCTTCCAAGCTTGATCCGCATGTTGGACCCTTAGTTGGGCTTTAGCTGGGCCTTCTAGAAGCTCGGGGATAACAACCATCATTGGGCTTTAATGTATAGTTGTACCCGATAGGCCCAAGGAGGGGACTCGGAGAGTGTCCCTAGGCCAGCGATCTCCTCTGTCTTGTGGCAATGGCGAACATATCCAGGAATTGAAGTCGAAGTGCCCCCCGGTCTCCACGCGACGTGCAAGAAAAGGAATTTTCCCCCATCACCGAGCGTGATTACTGTGGAGGCACGAAACAACACCATGTCCGCCTCATCAAACATTGTTGACATTCCTCTCTTCTCGCCAGTCCATTCTAACCACAGTAACCACAAAACCTATCCAAGTTGAGCACGCCCAATCCACCTAGATTCTTCGGTCTGAAGATGGTCCTCCAATTAACCAGAAGAAGATGCCTCGAACCTGTGCGGCTTCATCTTCATCCATAGTAAAATATGCTTACTTTCTTCTACTCTCTTGATCGTCTATTTGGGGAGCTTGAAGACCGCGAGGTGGTACAGAACCATGGACGTGAGCACCCATTGACAGAGCACCACCCATCCTGCGTGCGTGAAGTGTTTTCCGTGCCATCCCACTAGCCTCAATCCAATCTTGTCGATGAGAGGCTGGAAGTGCACAATTTTTAGCCTCATGAAGTGGAGTGGCAGCCCCAAATAGGTGCATGGAAAGCCCCTACGCTTAGCCAAGAAAATTTGCGGACCTTCGTGATGCAGTGCAACCCATCCCACTGGGCATGTATCACACTCCATCATATGTCAAGTCACCATGGATTGAAAAGGTGAACTCCTTCCTTAGTGAGCCCTCATATCGCATACCTTGGATGGTATACTACTTGACTATTGATCCTCTTGCATTCATAGGTTGGACATGATGAGCATGGACGTGAGGGGAGATGCCGAGTGTCGGTTACCCATATCGACAAATCCCCCAGATGGCAAGACGGGAGTTCAATATTAGGAAACAAATAGGCACTAGTAGACTCGACGGTTAACAAGGGCACAATTTACCCAGGTTCGGGGCCCTCGAGGAGGTAAAACACTTACTCCTGCTTGTCTGGATTTTATTGATGCAAGATTACAATGGCGGACGCTCTAGTCGAGAGATTGGATCTCGAGAGAGGCAGCACCTATGGTGGCAACAATAATTGGATACCTCCCCGGGTGGTTCTCCCAGCCTTTATATAGGAGGCTCGGACTCGAATCCTTACCCGGGTAGGTTTACAAACCCTAACCCTAGTCGGTGGTTCTTCAAGTCCTTGGCCCGCAAGTCCTGCGGGTGGGCCATAGTTGGGCCTTCTAGAAGGTCGGGGTGGCTCCTCGTTTTGGGCCTTTACACTTAGACTAGACCAGATAGGCCTGTTAGAGGACTCGATAGGCATCCCCACGTCAGTAGCCCCCAGGTGTTTATTCGACTTTGAAGAGTCGGGTAAACACTCAAAACTTTTTTGGATTCTTGCGGATGAGCAACCTAAGCTTCATGAAGGATGTGTTAATCATGTGTGGACAAGACTCGAGTATCGAGTTGATGAGTATGACGTATACTAGCTTGTTTCCAGAAGAATTTGGCTCAGTCGCTTGGTTCACTCGATGGATCGGGACCAATTAATTGTTCTTGGGCAAAAACAGTTCTGTCCTACACAGACTCGAGTCCTCCAGCTTGAATTCGGATAGGTGATCGCTGCGACACGGGCCTTAGAGGAATTATCGAGTCAAACTTAACCTTTAAAAGGGGTACCTGGCGCATCCGCCAAGATTTTTCATCATGCCATTAGCATAGAAAATTGTTGGAGGATGCAGCATGAGTGCCATTCCGGGCCTAAAAGACGGATCCTTGGATCTTACCTTCGCATCTATAGAATGCAGCATCCAGGTGTGCCGCGATGCCTAAACGACCCGGCTTTTGAAAATGAAGCGCGATGAGTCTATACATCACAGTCGCGATTTTTGTTGGAGTGGACGTGCACCCGCGATTTTACTTCAATGGACTGGCGAGTCCCGTTCCATCGTCTTGTAAAGCGGCGAGTGCCACTGTTTCCGCAACACTCGAGCGAGGTTAGCCTTCCTTTTTTTGGACTTGTACAAAAGCAATTTTGTGTGTTGGAATTTCGGTGACGTCATGACGCAATCGTCTGCTCCTGATGGGATGTGACGTAGTGGGACGAGACGTAGTGGGCCCACCATACCAACTTTTTGACCGGAAACCAGCCGTCATGCGCTGGTTTTCCCGCCTAGTGCGCAGTTAATCACGCGCGGTTAGCTTTAAAGATCGTGGAGGGCAACCGCCCCTCAGCGTCCATCTTCACGCGGCGCGTGGCAGTCGGGATTGCAGCCACGTGCCCCTCCTCAGCGAAGATCAACGACACGAGATGACCTGGCCACGGTATAAAATGGGGTCTATTGGGAAAGTTACTTTTCCCCTTCGCTTTTCCCCGTCTTCTTCCTCCAGGGCCTCCTTTCCACCTTCTGTACCCTGCGGAAACCTCCATGGCCGGTGTAGGAAGGATCAAGCGTGTTGTGCAAGCAGCATCGACCAAGAGCGGGGGCGTCGCCTCGTCGGCTTCTCAGAAGAAGACCGGCGAATGGCGCTCCACGAATGTGACGAAGAAGAGCATCATCCAGATGCAGAGGGAGGGACTGATCCCCCTGAAGACACGAATTGCGTGCGCCAGCCCGGGAAGGAGGAAGATGTCCCGAGCCCCCGAGTCAACGAGCGCGTCCCATTCTCGGAGCACGTCGCACGAGGTCTGTCTTTCCCCTATCACCCATTCCTTCGCAGGTTGTTGTACATCTTCGGCATTCAGCTCCACGACCTCCCGCCAAACACGGTGCAACACATCTCATGCTTCATCGTGTTACGAGTGCTTACTCGGCATTCCCCCGCACTGGGGGTTGTGGAGGCAAATCTTCTCGGTGAAGATTCACCCGGAGAAAGCCCCTACGGGTGAGAAAAAACCTGGGGAGCCGCTGGGGACTGGTGGCTTTGGAATCCAGACCAACACCGATTTTCCTTACTTCGAGATGAAGTTCGTCGAGTCGGCTCAGGGATGGTGCAGGAAGTGGTTCTAAGTCCACGACACCGATGTGAACGGCGTGCCTGAGTTCAACCTTTTTCCACTTTGAAAAGGAGCAAATCCTGGAGCCACTTCATGTCACCCGAAGAAGTCAAAGACACGGTGCCCCTGCTAGAGCGAGTCGCGGAACTTCGCAGGAAAGACAAGGGGCCTTGGATCAACGGGGTGCACCTGGCGAGTGTCTTATTACTCCGGAGGGTGCCGCCTCTACAAAATCGCCCCAATACTCTGTGGGAGTACTCGGTTCTTTCTGATCCGAGCCGCACTCTCGACGATGATCTCTCAAAGGACGAGTTCGAGATGAAGCTTTGTGGCATCACCAGCCTCAAGAATGGAGAAAAATTCACTGTTGTCCCCATTGCAGCCTTTGACTCCAAACATCCTCCGGCTATAGTGGTTTTTCTGTTTTCTCCTTGTTTCGTTCTAATTTTTTCGAGTACGCTTCTGATCGGGTCTTTTCTTCTTCTCTAAAACCAGGATGTAGAGATATGCTACCAGCCACTTCCTGGGACGGACGGTGGAGCCTCGGATTTGTTGGCGGGTAACTTCGATGCTCCTCTCGGGACCAGCGTCGCGGGTGCAGAATCTAGCAAAGAGAGGGAAGAGCTCGAGGATGAGGAAGAAGACGAGAGTTTTCATCGCATTCCCCGTAAGCGCGACAGAGCCGAGGAAGATGAAGTGACCTCTAAGGATGCTTCTCTGAGTCAATACCAAGTCGAGGAGATTGATCCCAAAGTGGTTCACTTTGCGACCCCTCTGAACACGCTCCTGCCTTTAGCCAAGAAGCCGAAGGTCCCTACCGCGTGGGATTTGGACGCCTTCAACGATGAAGACGATGAGTGAGCTTCTTGTTGTACTAGTGTTGACTGGTTTCTTTTTTGTTCTTTCTTAACATCTGTTTAGATGTATGATGCTCATCAGGGACGAATTTGCTTCTTCTGCTCAGTCCGTTAGGCTGAAGGAAGGAAACTGCCAAGGCTTCGAGTCCGCCTAGAAGAGCTCCGAGTCCTCCTCCAAGGCCTTCAAGTCCGGCAAAGGCGGCGACGGATCCCGACTGTGCTTCGCCCAACCTCGCGTGTGATCAGTCGAAAAATCTTGTTGATCCTGAAGCGTCTGCGAGACATGAAGCTTCACGCAGCTCGCCTGATCCGCTGTCTGCTTCAAATGGCAAGGTAATAATTTTTTCTTTACGTATTTTCCCTTCGTCGGGTGCACGTCAGTGCTCCCGATGGGAGTAGCCCCTGAGTCTGTAGTCGGCTGTTTATAGTCGGTTAAAGACTCAAGTAATTTCTTCACAGTCCCAGCCAGTATGTCTTTATCGGGTGCACGGCAGAGCTCCCGATGGGATTAGCCCCCGAGTATATATTCGACTATTTATAGTCGGATATAGACTCAAGAAACATCTTTATTGATTTTGTGGTTGTTTATTTGTAGGCTATCTTCGAGTCTTTGGCCGTTTTCGGACATCGCCTCGCGGTTGCAGAAGCTGAATGTGCCACTCTTCATCGAGAGGTGAACTTTTTGAATGTTGTGAGTGGCACAACTCTATTATTTTTCTTCTTTGTCCTTAGCGCGTCTGTTTTGCTTTTCAGATGAGGCTACCCGCGCCAACACCGAGAGGGCTGAGGATCGAGACTGAGCGAAGGGTCTTGAGAAGGAGCTGGAGTCCGCTCGGAAGGAGGCCACCGATCAGATTGCGAAGTCTCGAGAGGATCTGAAGAAGCTAGAAGAGGAAGGCTAGTCTCATGGAAATGAGCTGTCTGGTTTACTTCGCCCCGTGGCCGCAACTTTGTCAGGTACGTGACTCGCCAGTTTTCGTCAATGTTGTCTATCCTTGAAATTTTCTTTGGTCTCAAAACATTCTTTGGCTTTGAAAGTGCGCTTGGAGTCACTCTGGCGATCCCTGGCCAAGTTAGAGTCGACGCTTTGATGGATGTGTGTGGCCAACTGGGACAGCACGGGATGAAGGCTGCTTCTGTCATCCGCGAGACTCAGCAGGCTCTTTCCTCGCTTCACAAGTGACTCTTTATGTGGAGAGAGATCCCTTCGACTCTGGACGGCCTTCGACAGCTTTTCTTTGCTAAGGATGATCCTCTTCATGAGTACACTCTCGCTCAAACTGAGTGCGGTGCAAAGACGGCGATCCAGATGGCTTTGGCGATTGGCGTCCAGGGCAACTTGGAGAAGATGTACTCGGAAGCCCCCAAGGACAACACGGGCAAAAAGGTAGCTATCAAACCTTTTGCTTATCGCGTTGAGAAGTTGGCTAGGATGCTATCAGAGTTAGTGTCTCGCGGTCGTAGCGTGAAACCTGCTGCGAGCGAAGCTGTCTCTGGCAAATTCAATGTCCCTTAGGGTAGAGAGCATTCCTTCTTTTGCTTTTCAGTCTGTAATGAACCTATTGTATGTTTGAAATACTTCGTGTTTGTTTTCTAAATGTGGTAGTTTGGAGCATTGGTTGAATTTTCCTTTTCTTTACTCCGTGTTATACCGATGGGAGTAGCCCCCGGGCACTCGAAAGTTTTTTTTTGGTGCAAATATCGAGTGACTTGGAGCCGTGCGACTCAGTAGTTTGCACCTTGTCCTTCTTCTTTCAGGTGTTTAAGGTCGGCTCTGGATCTTCGAGTGCTCCTAAGGTTCACGTCGTGTCTTCTTTGACAGATGCAAGTATGGCTGCTTCTCTTCGCGGCCGTGTGCTGACGGTGAACGGAAGTTCAAGGCCTTGCAAGGTGTCATATATGTTGCTAAGTCAAAGCAGAAACTTGATGTTGAACGTGAGCGATTTCTCGTGGAGGAATTAGCGAATTTCGCAAGGGTTTTTCTCTGTAGGTTCTTCAAGCCCTCAAGTCTTTTGGATTTTTGTTTCTTATTTTGATGTTTCCTTCGTGTTTGCAGGCATTGAGCCTGACATAGGTCCTGAAGGGTAGTGGGTGAATAACCGGATTGCTTCTAAATCCGGTAGTTCTAATATTCACGTCAACATCTTTTGGTCCGATCGAATTAGGGGTTTTATCATGGTGACTCTTCAATATCAGGTGCGGAAAGTCCAATATTTTGTCGATTCGTGTCGGGAGGCACATTCTTTGGTATATCAGACTTTCTATCCACTGGATGTTGCTCCCGGTTGACTGAGTGTGCTGCTTAGGCAATTTTGTCGAGTAGAAGATGTTCGCGAGTGTGTGCGTCATCAGTTGGTCTACCTAGCTCAGGTTGCCTTGGCTTTTGTGCGGCTATGACACCCCAATGTGAACTTCAATTCTGTTGCGCACATGCCGCCTACCCAAGGGATTTCAGTAGATTTTGGTCCTCATTATGAAGTTGTGCGGCCTACCGCTGAGCGCATTATTCTATTGACTGCAACTGAGACGGAGCGGTTACTCTGACAGAGTGCGAGTCGTCATTAGCCCTTTGTTATTCGTAATTTTTAAGGTGTATGTACCTTGTATTTGTTAAGGTGTGTATACCATGTAATCCTTGTAAATGAGTGTGCTTTGTGGATACACTGTTTTGCTTGTTATGCTAGTTTGGAGCAACCCCATGTGTTGGGGTGTAACCTTGTTTAGCATGTGATTTAGCAGTCGATAGAATAATGAAGCGGGGAATCAAAGATTCTTTATTTCGATGGCTGTGAAGCCATGTATTTGTTCGAATTACACCATGGCTGGAAACAACCTTATTTGTAAAGAAAAATAACTTTCTAAGGGTAGAATTTGCGCAGGTGCGCGACATTTCACGGGTTGGAGTAGACGATGCCGGTCTCTGGGTCCTTCAAGTGGTATGTGTCTCCCATGATGACTTCGTGTACTATGTAGGGTCCCTCCCAAGGGGGAGAGAGCTTGTGATGGCTTTCTTGATTGAGTCACAACACCAAGTCTGATTCAACGAAAGATCTGCTACGAATTCGACGACCGTGGTAGTTGCGCAACGCCTGTTGATAGACGACAGATCTTGCGAGTGCGATGTCTTGAGCTTCGTCGAGTGCGTCCATGTCGTCGGCGAGTGTCGAGTTTGAAGCTTCTTTGCTGTAGGCGATGACTCTCGGTGCACTGAATCGGATATCTTTGGGAAGCACCGCCTCTGCGCCGTAAACCATGAAGTATGGTGTGTATTGTGTTGATCTCGTTTGGAGTCGTTCTCAGGATCCATAGCACGGATGGTAACTCCTCTGCCCAGTGTCCTGCTATGTCGTCTAGTCGAGCCAAGAGTCATTTCTTCAGACCATTCGAAACTAAGTCGTTAGATCTTTCGACCTGAACGTTGGTCCGTGGATGCACCACGGAGGCGTAACTTAGAGTTATTCATTTTTCTTTGCATAAGGCTTGAGTTTCCTTGGCTGTGAAGTTGGATCCGTTGTCTGTGATGATGTTGTGGGGAACACCGAATCTACATATGATGGAGTTAAGGAATTTTACGGTGCACTAGGCGGCTTGGGACCCACCGGTACAGCTTCTATCCACTTTGTAAATTTGTCGACTGCCACTAGTAGGTGGGTGTATCCTCCGAGTGTTGACTTGCGCAGTGGCCTGACCATGTCGAGCCCCCATTGAGCAAAGGGCCACGACAGTGGGATCATGTTCAGTTCTGTTGCTGACATGTGCGGCTTGGGCGCGAATCTCTGGCAGGCGTCGCATCTTTCGACTAGGTCCTTTGCGTCTTTGGCTGTAGTAAGCCACTAAAAACCTTCTCGAAAGGTTGTGCCCACAATGGCTCTCCAGCTGGCGTGATGCCCGCAATCTCCTTGATGTATGTCTTAGATCAGTTCCTTCCCATCTTCAGGTGCGATGCAGCTCTGAAGGGTTCCCGAGATACTTTGCTTGTACATCTCGCCGTTTATCACCCGAAAGGATTTGTTGCGTCGTGCTATTTTCCTTGCCTCGGATACATCTTTTGGGAGCTGCTGCCGGAGCATGTAGTCCATGTATTTGTGTGTCCAAACTGGCTCTACCAGGAAGACTTGCCCCGAGATGTGGTGTATCGCGGCAATGAGTGCACTTTGTCTGCCAATTTCTGACAGAATTTCTGTGGATGTCTCTGATGGTTTCTTGAGCTTGAAGGATCTCTTGTTGATTTTTTCTAAGTAGACCCCTAGTGGTATCGGTGCATTTGTCGACCCGAGCTTCGCCAGTCTGTCTGTTTGTTCATTGCTCGATCGTGCGATGTGCCTCAACTTGCAGCCTTTGAAGCTTCCTTCGAGCAGGTTGTACATGTCGCGATATGCGATCATGTTATCTACGATTGCGTTCCACTCCTTCATCGTTTGCTGCACGATGAGGTTTGAGCCTCCGTAAATCATTAGTTGGGTAGCCCTGCAGGCCAACACCATCTTCATTTCGTGCAGGAGTTCTTCGTACTCAACGTCGTTATTGGATGCTCTGTCATGTGGCGGGAAGTCGAGCTGTAGGACATACCAGAGTTTGTCTCCTCTCGGTGATATTAGTACAACTCCGGATCCCGCTCCTTCATTCCTTTTGGACCCGTCGAAGTGCATGATCCATGAGCTAGAGTACTCGGGAGGTCCTAGGGTTTGCAATTTCGTCCACTCCGAGAAAAAATCTACGACTATCTGTGATTTGAGAGCGTCGCGTCCCTTATACACTATGTCCCAGGCACCCAGCTCTATGCTCCACTTGGCGATTCTCCCGGATGCAATTGGGTTATTCATGATTGTTCCGAGTGATGCGTCATTTAGCACCGTTACGGTATGCTCCTGGAAGTAATGCTTGAGCTTTCTAGTTGTGAAGAAGACCCATATGCTAACTTCTGATTATGTGGGTAACATTGTTTACATGGTGACAGTACCTCGTTGAGGTAGTAGATTGGCCTCTATACTCCATGCGTCTTTCCGTCTTTGGGTCTCTCCACCATGATTACGGTGCTGACCACCTGATTAGTTGCGGATAGGTATAGGTACAAGGGCTCCCTTTCTTCGGGCGTGGCTAGTACTATTCTACTCCATAGTGCTCTTTTCAGGTCTTCGAATGCTTTCTTTGCATCTGGTGTCCACTCGAAGTTATATGTTTTCTTTAACAGTTTGTAGAAAGGGAGGGCTTTCTCACCCAGCTTTGCGATGAATCTGCTCAGTGCCGCCAGCCGCCCTGCTAGCTATTGGACGCCTCGGAGGTTTGTTGGTTCTTTCATAGTTAGGATGGGTTGAATTTACTCCAGGTTGGCTTCTATCCCCCGAGCCGATACCAGGTATCCGAGCAGCTGTCCCGTAGGTACGCCGAAGAGGCACTTTGTCGGATTGAGCTTGATTATGTATTCATTGAGGGCGTCGAAGGTTTCGTTGATGTCTTGGAGGAGCATGTCCTCCACTTGATTCTTGATGACTATATCGTCCACGTACACCTAGAAGTTCTTGTCGATTAGCTTGGCAAGACACTTCTGCATGCATTGCTGGTATGTAGCGCATGTGTTATTGAGACCAAAGGGCATGGTTGTGTAGCAGTATACACTGTATGTTCTGATGAATGTTGTCTTTTCCTCGTATTCCTGAGTAGGCGTCGAGGAAGGAGAGGCGTTGGCAGCCTTTTGTCGAGTCGATGATCTGGTCGATCCGTGGGAGCGGGAAGTTATCCTTGGGGCAGTTCTTGTTTAGCAACATGTAGTCGATGCACAGGCGAAGGATTTTGGTGTTTTTCTTCGGTCCAGCACCGAGTTTGCTTCTTGCTATCATCGCGATGCGGCTTCTTGCTGCGGTGCCGCGAGTCGCGACTGCGGTGTTGGGGCTCTATGCTGCGCCACCGCGGCTCTTTGCTGTGTCTTCTTGGTTATTCTTCGCAATGTCACTTGTGGTCATCGCGATGTCGCGAGCTGTCGTCGCATCGTTGCAATTCCCTCCTCCCGTGACGGTGAGGGGACTCCCCGTTTCATCCTCTTGGCGGCGTATCATCGCGACGGCAAGGTGATCTTTGTGCTCTCGACGACGTATTCTCGTGACGGCGAGGTGATCTTTCTGCTCGAGGTGCCGCAGTTTCCGGAGCGGCCGCTTTCTTGCGAGCTTTGGCAGCAATCGCTGCTCCAGCCATGCCCAGCCCTATGATTGCTTGATGGTGCTGTTCCGCGCAAGGATCTGTTTCCGGTGGTTGGATTACCCGCAAGTATGCCATGGCCGCGAGGACCACGGTGGCGGGAGTCGTGAGATGCACGTTGCCGTCTTCGTCGACGGTCATGAACGAGGACTTGAGAGTTTGATTGGTTCCACTGATATACTTTTGGTCCATGCACGTGGTATTCGAGACGTATTTTACTCTTCTGGGAGGCTGGTTTCCTCTCGACTCGCGAGTCCCCAAGGATAGCTCCCCTCTGTGGGCGCTTGAAGCCTCTGCCGCGCGTCTGCGGGCTTCGAGTTCCCGGTTTGCCCTTATCACCTCCTGGTTTTTCTTGGACCGGAAGTAGTGATAGGACGTCAGATATTCTTGGGTGGCACCTAGTTCCCGTGTGAGATTTCCTTCTACTGCTTTTGTTTTCCTTGAGCCAGGCTGCCCGTGAGACGTCGATGACGTGTCTCTCCACCACGCTAGCCGCCATTTCGGCGGGCTCTTCTACGGGGTCGGCCATGTAGACATGGGCCAAGTAAGGTTTGCGAGTCTCTAGGATAGTCCAGTTGTTGTGGTCGAGATCGGCTAATTCTTCGGCTGCTATGGAGTGGAAGTTGATGTTGTTGAAGCAGACCGATGTGAGGCTCGACTCCGAATAGTTGTCAGAGTCAGCGAGTAGCAACGTCAGAGTCGTCGTGCTCGAGATCGACTCAATATTAGATTCGGCGAGTGCCGAACAGTCGGGAAAGCGCAGTATTCCCTCCTTGCTGGCACGGAAGATGAATTCTCCAAGCGTCACCTTGACGCCCTCGTGGAGACCGCTGAACGCGAGGCGAGAAGCCGACGAGTGGGGCGTGTAGATGAATGATACGAAGCAGATCGACTCCGTAGGAGCCGACAATTCATAGCTCTAGTTGAAAGCCCGATGCAGATGAGACCGGTGAGGCCATAGATTCAGCTTCTGTCGTTACCATAAACGGCGCCAATTGTTGGTTACCCATATCGACAAATCCCCCAGATGGCATGATGTGAGTTCGAGATCAAGAATCGAATAGGCGCTCGTAGACTCGACGGTTAATAGGGGGCACGATTTACCCAGGTTCGGGGCCCTCGAGGAGGTAAAACCCTTACTCCTACTTGTTTGGACTATATTGATGTGAGATTACAATCGCGAGCGCTCTAGTCGAGAGATTGGATCTCGAGAGAGGCAACACCTATGGTGACAACGATGATTAGATACTTCCCCGGGTGGTTCTCCCAGCCTTTATATAGGAGGCTCGGTATCGAATTCTTACCCAGGTAGGTTTACAAACCCTAACCCTAGTAGGTGGTTCTTTCAGTCCTTGCCTACAAGTCTTGCGGGTGGGCCATAGTTCGGCCTTCTGGAAGGTCAGGGTGGCTCCTCGTGATGGCCTTTATGCTTAGCCTAGACCGGATAGGCCTGTTAGGAGGACTCAGGAGGCATCCCCACGTCACGGAGGAAGCCCAAGAATCAAAGCCATCCAAGGCGTACGTGTGGAAGACGAGGAAGAAGCGAGAATACGAAGCCGAGAAGAGACAGAAAGGCCAGCATGCGCAACCAGGAAATCCGGCCTAGGCCGGCCCCCAGGTCGGCTACCCCACAGAGCTACCCGACATCTCTGTGACTCCAGGCCGGCCTCCCAGGCTGGCTCCCCTGTGACTTACCTGCCTGTGCACAGTGATATGGAATATTCCCTTGTATTTCCCCTACCTACCCCCTCCACTATATATAGGACCCCTCCTCCTCCTTCCTAGTTTGACTAGAGCTACTATGAGAGAGAATTGGGCTTTCTTCTCCCCCTCCCATGTGGAGAACCTCCCCCATGGGATCCATGGCTACTCCATAGATTCATCTATTGGATTATATCAAGATCTCTCCAAGTAGTTCTTGCCAACCTTCCCATTGCGGATACTGTTGGATCGGAAGACCGAGCCGGTGAGAGGAATCGGTCCCTTGGTAATAGCTATTCTTTCCCCTTGGGAATCAGTTGGTGTCACACCAATCTTGATCAACTGACCCTTGGGCATCTATTAGCACGATGGACCGTCCATGAAGGTAAATCGGTTTCAATTAGCGCGTTTTTGACTTGGGTTTGCGATCCCTCGTAGGCTCCACGAGTTATCTCCCCTTTTGTGTGCGTGAGTTCATCGCGTTCTTCGTGTTCATCGCTTTCTTCCCAATCTCCCCACCTCTCATGCGTCAATCCATGAAGATCGGGCCAACCTAGAGGCCTAGCCTTCATCATCTGGTATCAAGAGCAAGCTTGCCATAGATTTGACACTCTCTTTCCCCCCCCCCCAAATTTTTTTCTTGTTCTTGCCTAAATTCGAAAATTTCATAAAAAATAGCCTGAATTTGATTTTTGATTGATCTATGATTTGAGTGTGTTTTGCTAGGTTCTAATACATAGATCCATGGCAATACTTGTTGATCTACCTTCCTTTGCGTTTCCATGGCCTAATTCCACTTATTTCCCCTTCGATTTGGTGATTTTCGAAGCTGTTTTCCGCCCCAAAAAGTCAAAATCGCAACCAAAATCGCGAAAATTTGCGTGTGCAGGAAGCCCCGCCTCCAGACCGTCCAGGCCAACCCCCTAACAGAACCGCTCGGCCTCTAGCCCGGCCCAGGCCAGCCTCCGAGAAAACTGCCGCATGCTATCACTGTTTTGGCCATAACTTTTGACTCAAAACTCTGTTTTGAGTGATCTTTAGCTCGTTTTGTACCAAATTACATCATCTACATCACCATTTCAGGAGATACATCATCCATTGAAGCATAATTTCGTGATAAAGCGCAAAAATTTCCAGCCTATAGGGTGAAGATCGTCAAAGAGAGGTATAAACACCCCGAATCTTCTCCCTCTCGCCATTCCTTCGCGAGCCACCTACCTTGTGATTATCTTACCTATTGAGGCTAGTTAATCTATGATTATTTGGGATTTTCACACTTGTACCGTGTAGTTTCCGAGCGACCGTTGTATGCGCTAGTTTATATAGTTTTATATGTTGGCACAAAGTGAGTGTGCAAAAAGTGCAAAAGGCCAAAAGAGAAAAATAGAAAAGAAAGAAGAAGAGAGAAAAAGGAAACCAACACTTTCCATACCACTTCTAGGAAGCACTCAAGCTCGATGAACATATTTTAGGTGGTGCATTTGTGTGCAAATCTTGTAGCCCACCAATAAATTCCAATCGAACTAGCGGCTCTCCTTGTACTTGTGCAACACGAGCTTTATAGTCTTTGCTAGGATCATTTGGTTCCTTAGCTCACATTTTGGTTGCATTAGTCTCATTTATCTTATTATTGTTTCCCACATGTTTGATATACACTTTATGTCAGTTTTATCGATTTTCCGGACAAACCTATTGACAAGATGCCACAGAGCCAGTTCCCTATTTTCTGTTGTTTTTAGTTTCAGAAAAGTTGTTCTGGAAATATTCTCGGAATTGGAAAATTTGAAGCCCGGAAGTCTTAGAATTCCCGAAGGTTCCACGGAGTCCCAAAGAGACCCGGAGGGGGGCCTCAGGGGGCCCACACCATAGGGCGGCGTGCCCCCCTTGGCCGCGCCAGGGGTGGTGTGGGGCCCCCAGGCCTCCACCGTCTCTGCCCTTTTGCCTATTTAATCCCCCCTAGAAAGATCCCACTTTTTCCCGAGAAACACCCGAGGCCGCCGACACCGTCATCCCGAGATCGGGAGGGTTCTGAAGCCCTCCCCGGCACCCTGCCGGAGGGGGAAATCATCACCAAAGGGGTCTACACCACCATTCCCTCCTCCGAAGTGATGCGTGAGTAGTTCATCCCTGGACTACGGGTCCATAGCAGTAGCTAGATGGTCGTTCTCTCCACTTTGTACCTCATTTTTAGATCTTGTGAGCTGCCTAACCTTATCAAGATCATCTTTATGTAACGCTACATGTTGTGTTTGCTGGGATCTGATGAATGTTGAATGCTATGTCTTCTGATTATGAATCTATCATGTTATCTTCATGCATATGTTATTTATGATCTTGCATTCTCTCCGTTATTAGTAGATGCTCTGGCCAAGTACATGCTAGTAACTCCAAGAGGGAGTATTTATGCTCGATAGTGGGTTCATGCCTCCTTTTCATCTGTGCTCGAGTGACAGAAACGTGACGGATGGAGGATGTGTTGTTGCCATTAGGGAGAAAACAACAATGCTTTGTCTAAGGATGATGTTATTATTTACATTACACACTTTGATTACTACGATTATGTGTTGCTTGCAACTTAATACCCAACTTTTGTTCGAATGATATTCGGAGGGTGGATTTTTAGCCATAGATGTAGTTGGATAACGGTTTATGTATTTTGTTGTAATGCCCGCATGAATCACATAGTAATATTTATGTCTTGCATATGCACTACGGTGCAACCTTCATTTCTGTCAATTGTCGAGCTGTAATTTGTTCACCACACATGTTATTTATCTTTCACGGAGAGACACCACTAGTGAACTGTGAACCTCGGTCCATTTTCCTCATACTAATAAAACACCTACTGCTTTCGTACTGCTCTCATACTGATCCTACTGTTTTCCACACCATACGTTTAACCTCTTTGTGTTCAGCAAAACCGGTGAGATTGACAACCTCACTGCTTCGTTGGGGCAAAGTTATTTGAGTGTGTTGTGTAGGTTCCATGTTGCTGCTGAACCGGTAGTGCGCCCTGCCATCTCAGCTGCCTCAACCTTCAGAAGTGCTTCTTCCTCCTACTGGTCGATTCAACCTTGGTTTCTTTTCTAAGGTTAAACTTGCTGCTGCACTCTTCACACCTTGCGCTTGGGGTCTCCCAACGAGCGTGTGTCTACACTCCATCAAGCTTTTCTAGCGTCGTTGCCAAGGAGGGAGAGAATTTCTGCAAGGGGAGTCTCTCACTTCCAATCTCTTTAGTTTGTTTTTGTTTTGCTTATTTTATTTTATTTTGTCTTGTTTGCTTCTCTTTATCAAAAACACACAAAAAAATAGTTCTTATTCTAGCTGTAGTTTTATTCCTGTTTTTAGTCTTATTAAAGTGACTACTCCTGAGAACACTAAGTTGTGTGACTTTACTAGCACCAACAACAATGATTTCATTAGAACACCTATTGCACCACCTGCTCCTACTGCTGATTTTTATGAGATAAAAACCTGCCCTCATAAACCTTGGTATGAGAGAGCAATTTTCTGGTGTTAGTACTGATGATGTTGCTGCCCATCTTAATAATTTTGTTGAACTATCTGAGATGCAAAAATATAAAGATGTAGATGTATATATTATTAAACTGCTTTCTCTTTGAGAGGAAGAGCTAAAGAATTGTAACATCCCAAGGATGAAAAATAGCCATTAGAATGTTTGCTATATGTTATTTTATGTTTTGCATCATGGCATCATGTTGATTGCAATTGTTTTGCTTGTTTTCCTTTTGTTTTCCTCTGTTTTCATTTGTTTTCCAACTGTTTTCCTTTGTTTTCTATTTGAATTTCAAACCAAAATTCAAACCTTTTGTTTCATCCTTGTGATGTTACAATTTCCAAAATCATATTTCAAATCAAAACAATCAATTGTTTCCAGTAAAGTGTGATTCCAAAAACTGTTGTTTTGCTTCTATAAAAATGCATCCAATAATCAAACCCTTTTCAAATTCAATTATGATTTTCTTCCAAACAACAACCATGTTGAAAGTTATGAAAATTGCAAAATAAAACAATCATTTGTTTCCATAAGGTTCAACCATTAAAATTATGGCTTTTAATAATTTAATTAATCCAAACTTAATTCAATGGTTATTTCAAATTCAAATCAAAAACATCAAACAGCACACCAATTTGAAAATTATAAAAATAACCAAAACATTTTGTGCTCTTTTGTTTTCATGTTATTCCATAATGCCCACTTATTGAATTAATGGTTTTAATCAATCAATTGATCCCAAGTCACATTCAAAGAATTCAAATACAAATCTCAAACATCAGTCAATTGGAATTATGAAATTATCTAAACAAATCAACTCTTTTTGTTCTAAAATAACATAGGGTTCATCTATTAAAAGGTGTTGTTTTCATTAGGGTTCACTTAATATAAAAAAATCATCCAAGTTTGGTTTAAATCATAAACAACATTTAAATTTGAAACTTTTTGGAAAGCAAAGTTAGCAATTAGTTGCTATGTCAAAAAACTAACCTAACCCTATTTTTTCCAAATTTTTACTAACCTAAAACCTACCTTTTGCTTCCAATTAGTTTTGCTGCAAAAAAAAAGAAAAACAGAAAAGCAAATAATAAAAAGAAAAACGGTTCAGGGGGAGAGAGAAACGAAGCCCAGCCCTTTTCTTTTTTGGCCCGATACCCCCTCGATCTTGTCTTCTTCCTCCTGCTGTACGACTGAATCACCTCCACCCGATCAACCTCTCCCCTCACCGATTTGCAGCCGTACCAAGCCCCCTCCCCATAAAACATGGCCACCTCCCCCTCTGCCTAACCTAGACCCTCTCCTTCTCCCTCCTTCCTCTCCCCAGCCGCCATCCTCTTCCTCCACTCCATCTCCCTCTCTGTAGTTTTTCCCTCTGTAACTGAACACCATCACCACCCGAAAATTCACCTCCTTTCCACGGCGATCGCCGGCGCTAGGTTCCCCCTCCGGCCGCCGCGAGGGCGGGAATGGAGCCGCCCCACCGCGGGCTCCCTTCTCCCCCCTCGGCACGGGCGGGGACGGCCCGAGTCGCCGGCCTTCCCTGTCCGCCCTGCTCCTCCAACCCGACCTGCTCATGTCCGCCCGTTCGAGGTACCCTCCCCTCGCCTCCTCTTCCCTCTCGCTCACCTCCCTCCTTATCTCTAGGCCACAGCCAGCACCCGCGGACGGCGCCACTCCGGCGATCAACAACCTCGACGGCCTCTCGTCGATCGTTCTGTCCGTGCGTTGTTCAGTTAGCGTTCCGTTCAGATTCAGAAACATAAAAATGCAGCGAACTGAAGTATATACCCCCCCGAGTCCCTTCCTTTCAACAACCGCAGTGCAGCCCATCTGGTTGTTCCCTGGGGCGCAGGAGGCAGAGGACTTGGGTTCGAGTCCCCCCTCCCTCTTTTAACCCAAACTTTTTGCTTCTAATTGTTCTGGTACATCACAGTCCCTGTAATCACATCCATGCCCCTGGTAATAATATCTAGACCCCTGACAAATATTTCTAAACCCCTGTAAATTTATTTCCAAGCCCTAGTTCATAAAAAAATGGCAGATTGCACCCCAAATTTGTAAAATGCATAATTAATTCATCCCAACTCCAAATTCAACATATTTAGTATGTTTTCTGTACCAAATTAAATGTTCTACCCAAATATAAAATTTGTTTACTGTTTTGAATATTTTAAATTGGTGCAATATGTGAAAACTTGTCAAATTCACTTAAACTTGCAAAATTCATAACTTGGGCATAAAAATTCCAAATCCAACAAACTTAATATGTTTTCCAATCCATTTTTCATGTACTTTCCAGATATAAATTTTGTTTGCTGTTTTGAATAATGTAAATTGCTGACAACAACTGTTTCTTAATTATTGCATTTAAAATTGCCAAAATAATAACTTGCTCATTTTAAATCCAATTTCAACAAATGAAATATGTTTTCCATGCAAAATTAAACCACCTTTCCAAATATAAAATTTGTTTCATGTTTTGAATAATTAAAATTGGTTAAATGATTTAAACCTTGTTTAAATCATTTAATATTGCTAAATTCATAACTTGATCAAATTAAAACCTTTTGGGACATATAAAATATGTTTTCCAACCATAAAAGTATAAAATTTTGAAATATGAATTTGGTTTAATGTTTTGAACAAATAAAAATTCAAATAAGTTCATGTTTGAATTAAATTCATTTAATTCTTGCTTAAACTTGTTTAATTCCTAAATAATTTATTTGAAATCCTTTTTCAATAAGTGAAACATGTAATCCATCTAAAATTTGATGTACTTTCCAAATATGAATTTTGTTATCTATTTTGAACAATTAAAAGTGGTGAAAACAACAAATTCTTGTGTGACACCTTTAAGTAACCAAAATTCCAAAACTTAATAAATGAATTTCCAAACTTGTTAAACCTTATTTCAAATTGTTTCTATTGTTGTTATTTTGCTGTTTTCCTCATCCATGCATCATGCTAATTCACTTACACAATTTGATTAGTTGTGAAACAATTAATTCAACCATAATTCATGGGCTTTCCATATGCAATCCCAAATTGCATGTGGGTCCATTTAATCCTGTTGTTATCTTGTCAACTAGTTTATTTTGATGCATCAATTAAATGGTCATGCATCATCCCATGTTTGTGCACTATGCCATGATATTGATTGTTTATCTTTCTGCATTGTTTGTTTGCTTCTTCCCAGATATACGACGACGTTGAGACCGACGATACTTACGACACCCCTTCTAAGGAGTTAACTCAGTACCAGGCTACTGGGTTTGCAGGCAAGTTATCACTCACATGAACCATTGTGTTCCTTTCAACATTGGTTACCGATACTTTCCGTTGTCTATTCTGCTAGCCCTATGATTAGTTGCTTCTGTTACGAACCTATCACATGTATCCTTTAACCCTGATATTGCCTCATCTCCATACCTATAACCATTGCTTGTTGCCCGTGTCTTACTAGCATGCTTAGGTTGTTTTGCTCGAATCTGTTACCCGTTACTTTCTGTTACAATTTCTATTATGTTCTGGGGGCTCGATGTTTAATCAATCAATCATGCTAATGTTATTATAAATAATAATTTGATGATAAGGCACCGGCAGGAGACCCTTTGTGGTTTTGAGGCCTGCTAGTGTCGACCCTAATAGGAAAAGGGTCTTGTCTACTGATCCATGATGAGCGCACTACCCGCATGTGGGAAGCGAGTATGGGCGCCCCCCCTCAATTTGATTCGATTCGCATCTCGTCCAAATCGCCTCATTTAGTTCGGGTTTTCCATTTGCTGCATGCATGATCTTGCGAGCCCTTGGTACCCGGGTGGAACTTTCGTAGTCGGCATATAGGGGGACACGTTCTTAGAGTGCTATGAGGGTCCATTTTCTTCTGGGCTCGATTAGCCGTGTGCCCAAGGTGCTTTGGGCTTGATGCGAAGAAGAGTTGAGTTGTGTAGAGTACCTCGCTTGGTGGGTTTGATCCCCGTCTGGCGGGATATTCTTGCGTGTACGGCCAAATTGGTGCAACCCTGCAGGGATAATCTTCTCGAGAAGCCGTGTTTTCCGCGGTTATGGATTACTTGGTGAAAGTACTGGCTAACAAGTGCTCAGGACAACTTAAACCTAATGATTAACAACCTTACACCCAATGATTAACAACTTGACTAGTAATAGGCTTATTGACACAATAATCTGAACCATCATTAATTCAACTGTGTGAGTTATCCTCGGATTGCTTCTTTGGATAAGGGGCGAGATCCAGGATGGGTTTGTTTGAGGTTAGTTGATAGGTTGGTTACGATACACGATCTTATCTCCTTTCTGGTAGCCGGAAGTGGTAGAAACTCTGTAGTGGTTTAGAGCAGCCAGTTGCAGCATTCTTTTATATCCCCTTTCTTCCGTTGAACCCAAAGCATCTGTGCTTGGTGTTGACGGGTTACACTTTGGTGAACTGTGAGTCTTGCTTGCCAGTACGTTTATGTACTGACCCCTTTGGGGCTGTGGTTTCCGCAGACCTACGTTTCCGAAGATCTACATGGTGGATACTACGTGGAGTATGACGACGAGACTGCTGACGAGTAGATAGCGGACCCGGGCAGGATCCGAGACTTCGTGGATGGGCTCCGTCTGTTCGTTTCCGGCCTCTTAGGCCTATTTGGTTCTTGTCTGTACTCAGACATTTTGGATGCTTCCGCTGTGATGTAATGATGTATTGTTGGGACAGGTGTCCTCTGAATGATTGTATTTGCTATTTCTGCTCTAATGAGAGCTATTTGCAACTTATTTCAATCTTTTGTGTCTTAGAGATCTGTTGTGATATCAGTTGTTCAACGCCGTTGACGTACCATGTGTGTATGGTTTGAAGTACGTCAATGGAAGTGTCCTGATTTCTATGGGATAGTTTACGTCGACGCTGAACAGATAGGGGTTGGTTGTCACACATACGTGTGTTGGCCTACTCGTAAGAGGACGCGGGTGCCGGTAAGCCCCGTAATCCAATCTACTACTGTTCAACGGAACGGCGAGTATCGTTTAGAAGTCCGGGTGCGACAAGAATGGTTGATGTCTTTGCCTAGAAATAGTATTGATTCTTGGAATAAGTGCAAAGATGCTTTCATTGGAAAATATTATCCTCCTGCTAAGATTATATCTTTAAGAAGTATCATCATGAATTTTAAGGAACTTGATAATGAGCATGTTGCTATAGCTTGTGAATGAATTAAATCTTTGGTAAATAATTGTCCCACTCATGGACTGACTACTTGGATGATCATCCAAACTTTTTATGCAGGTCTGAATTTTTCTTCAAGAAACCTTCTGGATTCAGCTGCTGGAGGAACCTTTATGTCCATGACCTTGGGGTCAGCAACAAAGCTTCTTGATGATATGATGGTAAATTATTCTTAGTGGAACACTAAGAGAGCTACAACTGGTAAGAAGGTAAATTATGTTGAAGAAACCTCTTCTTTGGATGAAAGACTTGATGTTATTATGTCTATGCTTGTAAATGGCCATGCTCCTATTGATCCAAATAATGTTCCTTTAGCCTCTTTGGTTGCTCAAGAACAACATGTTGATGTGAACTTCATTAAAAATAATAATTTCAACACAAGTGCTTATAGGAATAATTTTGGTAGCAACAATTATAGGCCATATCCTTTTATTAGTGGTAATAATGATATAAATGGAATGTCTAATGAAAATATTTCAGAAGTTGAAAGAGCCACTACAGACTTTATGCAAAAACAATATGAGAAAAATAAACTATTTACTAAAAACATGGAAGAACAATCTTCTATGCTAAGAAATATAAGCTATCAACTTGAGAGTTTAAATAGAGAAATATCTGGGTTGCAAGTTAAAATTGCTCATCCTGAAACTTCAATTTCTTCCATGTCTGAAGATGAATCTTCTTTGATCAATAGATTGACTGCTAAAACTGAAAACATAGATGACAATACTTTTGCTTCTACAAATGCTATCCAAATTCGAATTGATGATAATGTTAGAATGTTAGCTGAATTGCATGCTAGATGGGAAAGAGAAGATGAAATAGCTAGAAAGAATAATATAGCTAATGTTTGCACCATTACCACCACTAGTAAAACTGAAGCTTCTCATGCTAGAAAACCTTCTACTATCATTGGTAAAGTAATTGGTGTTGGAAACACTCCCACTTTTGCTAGTAAAATTGCAAAACTACCTGAAACTGCTAAAAATGCTCCTAATAAAAGTGCTGAAATTTTTAGAAACATGGGAGATAATGGTCCCACTATCTTCGATAAAAATGATCTCGACTTTGATGATTGCAACATAATTGAAGTGATTAAGTTCTTACAAAATCTTGCTAGTTGTCCTAATGCTAGTGCTATGAATATGGCTTTCACAAAACATATTACAAATGCTCTCATACAAATTAGAGAAGATGAATTAAGATATGAAGCCTCTATCCCTAGGAAGCTAGATGATGGTTGGGAACCTATTATTAAAATGAAAGTGAATGATTTTGATTTCAATGATCTATGTGATCTTGGTGCTAGTATCTCTGTTATGCGCAAGAAACTCTATGATATTCTTGATTTACCACCATTGGAACCTTGTTATTTGGATATTCGTCTTATTGATAATGTTAGAAAGAAACCTTTGGGGAGAGTTGATGATGTTTTTATCATGGTTAACAATACTCTTGTACCCGTTGATTTTTTTTGTCTTGAATATTGAATGCAATGCTTCTTGTCTAATTGTTTTGGGAAGACCTTTTCTTAGAACCGTTGGTTCTGTTATTGTTATGAAAGAAGGGAATATTAAATTTCAGTTCCCACTCAAGAGAGGTACGGAACACTTCCATAGAAATAGAACGAAGTTGCCTTTTTATTCCGTTAATCGAACAAGTTACAATTTGGATGCTTCTTCACTTGAAAATACTTGATTCCACTTTTATGGGCCTAGCTAAAAGGCGTTAAAGAAAATCACTTCTTGCTAGATAACCCATGGTTTTATTTTTGCTTTGTTTTTCTCTGTTTTCTTTGAGTCAAGGGGTTGTATACTTCTTTATAAACTCCTTTGTATCTTTATTTTCATGATTTAGTAGTGCCAAGTAAGGTTTCTGACGATAGTTGGAGTTGGTTTTCGGATTTCTGCGCAGGGAACAAATTTCTGCTGTCCACCGTAAAAAATCGTATAAAATCCAGGAAAATCATAATGATCTGAAATTTTTTGTGCTTATTCCTCAGCTAATTCCACAATTTTTTAGTTTCTTAAGTTTTTCGATCTGAGCAACATAAGTGCCTCAAAAAAATTCATCTTTACAGACTGTTCTGGTTTTGACAGATTGTGCCATTTTTCTTGCATTTGCTCTTTTGCGATGTCAAGTGGATTTCTTTGCTTCGCGAAACATAAGTGGTTGTAGATAATGTTTAAAAGTATCAATAGCACTTTTTCGATACAGAACCAATGGATTTTTAATTGTTGCACTAACCCTTTAATGCGAATCACTGTTTGAGTGTGGTGTGAAGGAAGTTTTCAAGGGTCAAGAGAAGAGGTGATATATGTGATCAAGAAGAGTGCAAGGTCAAAGCTTGGGGATGCCCCCATGGTTCATCCAAGCTTATTTTTAGAAGACTCAAGCATCTAATCTTGGGGATTCCCAAGGATTCTCCTTTTCATCAACTATCTATCAGGTCACTTCTCGTGAAACTATATTTTTATTCGGTCACATAATATGAAGTTTACTTGGAGCGTCTGTTTGTTTTTCTTTTGTTTTCCTTTGTTTTCTTTTGTTTTCCTTGCTGCGATAATATAGTTGGATCCTAGCATTGTTTTTTGGTAGAGAGACATGCTCCGCTTTTTCGTTTGAATACTTGCTATGCTAGTATTCTTAGTTTTTCTTCTAGTTGCTGCAAAAATTCCTGTTTAGCTCTTGTTTTCATTGCATATCTTATTCAGAGCTGTTAGTTTTAGTAGTGTTATGTGAGTCCTCTAATGTTTGCTTGCTGTAGCATTTAGAGAGTTTTTGTTAAAGCATGTTTTGTATGGTGCTTGTTGGGAAAAGAAACTGCTGCTTGAGGTAGAATTTTTAACAGTGCAAGTAGAAGCTTGTATAGACTGTGGCTCAAAATTTTCATATCACGCTAGATGTTATTTACATTTTAAAGCTTTGTGGTTATTTATTAGCATGATTATCCTCAAATAGCTGAGAGTGTTTAATGTGCCATCGAAAGAATCATGAGTTGTTCTTGTCATATTGAAGCATAAATTTGTGGTGTTCTCCTTTGAATGTTTTATTTGGTTAACTTGGCGCATACTCACACCATGTTTATGACTACGAACCAGTCACGAATAGCTTCCATGATCATTTAGTTTTTTAAATTGTGGTACCACTTATGCTTTGATTAATGATGTTTATGTCTCTATCCATGATTATGGCTCTTATGCTCTCTTGATTTGTCGCTCTCAGTCTTTTGCTAGCCTCCACCTGTACTGAGTATGAGCTCTACTCGTGCATCCAACTCCCCAAAAACAAAATTTTCCCATTGTGTCCACCATACCTATGTACATATGGTATTTAACCGCCACTCCAAAGTAAAGTGCTCATGTGTTACCTTTAAAACTTTCAAAATTACTCCTGTTTTAGCTCATGAGGACATAAATAGAGAATTTTATCTCACTTGTTGATTGGAATTTCACACCCTGGACTAGTGGCTTCGTCCTCTTATCCAATGATAGAAGAGCTGGCAGCGGGGTGCCCAACCCTAAATTAATAACAAAATTCTCTTCACTATTTTTGCCCCTGATTTACCAGTCAAAGCATAATTGTGTAAACAAAAGAGAAAGAGGGATGGCCTTCTACCCAGATGCGTCCTTCTATGGGAGCCGCTCTTATGAAGTCTAGTTGGCTTGTGACATACTGTATTTTCTGTATACCATTTGTTGACATAAGCATACACCTCTCTTAAAATATAGACACTCCTCCACGGTATGTGATTGTTGGTAGGCACCTGAGGATTCGATTAACCATGGTTTGTGAAAGATGATTGGGAGGAGTGTCAAGTTTTGAATACCTTTGTTTAATAAAATAAAAGCTCTAGCACATGAGTGATCCATGCTTCCCTCTATGAAGGGCCTTTCTTTTACTGTTATGTTGAGTCTCCATCTTCTAAATTTATGCACAGTTGATAGAGCATTTTTTGCCATTCTGAGTTTTTTGTGCATTTGTCCCAAAAACATTATTAATTGATTCATGATGTGTTATTGCTTTTTCTCTTATTATTTGTTCTAGTCTTCCTCATGAACTTTGAAGGTGTCCTGGCATTTATGTTTTTCCCCACTCTTAAGGACTAGCGAAATATCACTTTGACATGTTCTCTCTATACTTGAAACAAACGTATTTCTCTCGTTGCATTGTTATTCGTGATCTTTTATTTGAGTTACTTCTCATGATGCAAGGTGATTGCTATGCTTTATTATTAAAGTTCTATTTATCATGTTTGTGTTAAAGTTCTATGATCTCAGCTTACTTATGCTTTTACATTATTGATGATCAAGTTTATGTTGGTAGCATGCCACCTCAGAAATTATTGTGTTTTATCGTTTACCTACTCGAGGACGAGTAGGAACTAAGCTTGGGGATGTTGATACGTCATAAACGTATCCTTAATTTCTGATGTTCCATGTTGTTTTCTTATTGTTTCCCACATGTTTGCTATACACTTTATGTTATTTTTATCGATTTTCCGGAGTAACCTATTCACAAGATGCCACAGAGCTAGTTCCCTGTTTTCTGCTGTTTTTAGTTTGAGAAAAGTTGTTCTGGAAATATTCTCGGAATTGGAAAACTTGAAGCCCGGAAGTCTTAGAATTCCTGAAGGTTCCGCGGAGCCCCGAAGAGACCCGGAGGGGGGGCCTCAGGGGGGCCACACAATAGGGCAGCGCGCCCCCCTTGGTCGCGCCAGGGGGTGGTGTCGGCCCCCCGGCCTCCACCGCCTCTGCCCTTTCGCCTCTTTAATCCCCCCGAGACATAAACCCTAGAAAGCTCCCACTTTTTCCCGAGAAACACCCGAGGCTTCCGTCACCGTCATCCCGAGATCGGGAGGGTTCCGGAGCTCTCCCTGGCACCCTGCCGGAGGGGGAAATCATCACCGCAGGGGTCTACACCACCATGCCCTGCTCCGAAGTGATGCGTGAGTAGTTCATCCCTGGACTACGGGTCCATAGCATTAGCTAGATGGTCGTTCTTCCACTTTGTACCTCATGTTTACATCTTGTAAGCTGCCTAACATGATCAAGATCATCTTTATGTAATTCTACATGTTGTGTTTGCTGAGATCTGATGAATGTTGAATGTTATGTCTTATGATTATCAATCTATCATGTTATCTTCATGCATATGTTATTTATGATCTTGCATGCTCTCCGTTATTAGTAGATGCTCTGGCCAAGTAGATGCTAGTAACTCCAAGAGGGAGTATTTATCCTCGACAATGGATTGATGCCTCCTTTTCATCTGTGCTCGAGTGACAGAAACGTGACGGATGGAGGATGTGTTGTTGCCATTAGGGAGAGAACAACAATGCTTTGTCTAAGGATGATGTTATTGTTTACATTACACACTTTGCTTACTGCGATTATCTGTTGCTTGCAACTTAATACCCAACGTTTGTTCAGATGATATTTGGAGGGTGGATTTTTAGTCATAGATGTAGTTGGATAGCGGTCTATGTATTTTGTTGTAATGCCCGCATGAATCACATAGTAATGTTTATGTCTTGCATATGCACTACGGTGCAGGCTTCATTTCTGTCAATAGCCCAGCTGTAATTTGTTGACCATACATGTTATTTATCTTTCACGGGGAGACACCACTAGTGAACTGTGGACCCTGGTCCATTTTCCTCACACTGAGAAAACACATACTGCTTTCATACTCCTCTCATATTGTTCCTACTGTTTTCCACACCATACGTTTAACCTCTTTGTGTTCAGCAAAACCGGTGAGATTGACAACCTCACTGCTTCGTTGGGGCAAAGTGATTTGATTGTATTGTGTAGGTTCCACGTTGCTGCTAAACCGGTAGTGCACCCTGCCATCTCAGCTGCATCAACTTTCAGAAGTGCTTCTTCCTCCTACTGGTCGATTCAACCTTTGTTTCTTTTCTGAGGGAAAAGTTGCTGCTGCACTCTTCACACCTTGCGCTTGGGGTCTCCCAATGAGCGTGTGTCTACACTCCATCATGTGCATTTCCATATATATATTTTGGAGATTGACTTGTTGTTGCTTTGTGATCATTGTGGTTATCTACTTGCCATTACAATATGTCGCACCCGGACTTCTAGAGGATACTCGCAGTTCCGTTGAACAGTAGTGGATTGGATTACGGGGCTTACCGGCACCCGCATCTCTTACGAGTAGGCCAACACACGTATGTGTGACAACCAATCCCTATCTGTTCAGCTTCTACGTAAACCATCAGGATACTACCATTGACGTACTTCATACCATACACACATGGTATGTCAACGATATTGAACAAAATGATAACACAACAGATCTCTAAGACACAAAAGATGGAAATAAGTTGCAAATAGCTCTCACTAGAGCAGAGATAGCAAATACAATCATCCAGAGGACACATGTCCCAACATAACATCATTACATCTCAGCGGAAGCATTCAAAGGGTCTGAGTACATACAAATCCAAATAGGCTTAAGAAGCCGAAAACGAAAAGACGGAGCCCATCCACGATGTCTTGGATCCTGCCCGGGTCCGCTACCTACTCGTCAGCAGCCTCGTCAAACTCCACGTAGTAGCCGTCACGGGGATCCTCGTAAGCGTAGTCTGCGGAAACCACAGCCCCAAAGGGGTCAGTACATAAACGTACTGGCAAGCAAGACCCACAGTTCACCAAAGTGTAGCCCGTCAACACCAAGCACAGATGCCTTGGGTTCAACGGAAGAAAGGGATATAAAAGATGCTGCAACTGGCTGCACTAACCAACTACAGAACATACTACAACTTCCGGCTAACAGAAAGGGGATAAGATAGCGTATCGTAACCAACTACAACTAACCACCACACACACCCATCCTGGACCTCGCCCCTTATCCAAAGAAGAAATCCGAGGACAACTCACACAGTTGGATTAATGATGGATCAAATTGTTGTGTCAATAAGCCTATTACTAGTCAAGTTATCATTAGTTAGGTGTAAGTTGTTCTGAGTACTTGTTAGCCAGTACTATCACCAAGTCAACCATAACCGCGGAAAACACGGCTTCTCGAGAAGATTTATCCCTGCAGGGGTGCACCAATTTAGCCGTACACGTAAGAATAACCCGCCAGATGGAATGGCCTTTCCACCAAGCGGGGCACTCAACACAACTCAACTCATCAAGCCCAAAGCACCACGTGATGTGCGTGCGCGGCTAATCGAGCCCCACGAAGAAAAGGGGACCCTCATAGCACTGGAAGACCACGCCGCCCTAAATGCCGACTACAAAAGTTCCACCCTGGCCTCGGGTTCGTACCTGCATATGCGTGCATCAAATGGAAAGCCCGAACTAAGTGTGGTGATTTGGACGAGATGCGAATCGAATCAAGTTGAGGGGGGCGCCCATACACGCTTCCCACATGCGGATAGTGCGCTCATCATGGATCAGTAGACAAGACCCTTTTCCTATTAGGGTCGACACTAGCAGCCTCAAAACCACGCCGGGCCTCCTGCCGGTGCCTTATCAGCAATTTATCATTACCTCAATTTAACAGGTTGTTGTTTAACATCGAGCCCCAGAATATAATAGGAATATAGTAACAGAAAGTAACGGGTAACAGACTCGAGCAAAACAACCTTAAGCATGCTAGTAAGACACGGGCCCAAGCAACGGGGTTATAGGAGTGGAGGTGAGGCAATATCAGGGTTCAGGGTATCATGTGATAGGTTCGTAACAGAAACAACTATTCATAGGGCTAGCAGAAATAGACAACGGAAAGTATCGGTAACCAATGTTGAAAGGAACACAATGGTTCATGTGAGTGATAACTTGCCTGCAAACTCAGTAGCCTGGTACTGGGCTAGATCCTCAGAAGGGGTGTCGTAAGTATCATCTGTCTCAACGTCGTCGTCTATCCAAGAAGAAGCAGACAAACAATACAGAACGGTAAACAATCAATGTCATGGCATAGTGCACAATCATGGGATGATGCATGTCAAGTTAATGGATGCATCAAAATAAACTAGTTGACATGGTATCACAATTCAAATGGACATATATGCACTGTTGAGTTGCATATGAAAAGCCCATGAATTTTGGTTGAAACAATTGTTTTCCAAATAACCAACAGGTGAAAGTGGATTAGTATGATGCATGGATGAGGAAAACAACAAAATAACAACAATAGAACCAAGTTGAAATAGGGTTTACCAAGTTTAGAAATTTATTTATTAAGTTAAGGAATTTTTGGTTCCTTAAAGGGATTTACACAATAGTTGTTGTTTTCACCAATTTAAATTGTGCAAAATAAATAACAAAATTCATATTTGAAAAGATCATAAAATTTTGGGTGGATTCCATGTTTCAAATATTGAAAAAGGAATTAGGATGAATTTATCATGACTTAAACAAAATTAAACAAGTTTTAAATGAATTTAAAACAAGTTTGAATATTATTTGAATTTTATTTGTTCCAAACATAAATTCAAAATCATATTTGAAAAGGTTATATTTTTCTAGCTTGAAAACATATTTTACATGTTCAAAAATAATTTAATTTGAGCAAGTTATGAATTTAGCAAATTTAAATGATTTAAACAAGGTTTAAATTATTTAAGCAATTTTAATTATTCAAACCATGAAACAAAATTTATATTTGAATAGGTGGTTTGTAATAGCATGGAAAACATATTTTATTTGCATTATTTGGATTAGGTATGAATTAGTTATGGAATTATTCAAATTACAAATGAATTGTTTGAATTCAAATTTTGGATGCATTTGGAAAATTCAAAACAGAAAACAAATGTCATAAATAGATAGATCATTTAATTTGGATCAACACACATATTTTACTTTTATTATTTGGAGTTATAATTTAAAAGTTATAAGCAATTTAATTTGGAGGACCAAACTGTAATTTAAAAAGGCTTGGATTTAAAAACAGAAAGGTTGAAAAACATTTTCTACCGTAGTGCTAGCTAACCTAGGGCACTGCCCGTGGGCCCTAGGGCCAGTGTGGACATGCACGCGTGGCAGCTGTGCCACACGGCCGCTGACAGGGCTGGGGCCACCCTGTCAGCGCTATGCGCAAAAGAGTGGGTTTTATTCGCGGATGCCAGGGATCGAACCCAGGCCCTCCGCGCCCGCGCACACATGCTGTAACCAGTGCAGTATCGAAACGTTCTTGTCAGTAAACGTTACGCGACCAAGGTAAGG
This sequence comes from Alopecurus myosuroides, assembly GCA_028641055.1. Taxonomy (NCBI): domain Eukaryota; kingdom Viridiplantae; phylum Streptophyta; class Magnoliopsida; order Poales; family Poaceae; genus Alopecurus; species Alopecurus myosuroides. The sequence goes on along the minus strand of CM054059.1, from coordinate 436,655,107 downwards.
TTCAGTTAGCGAGTGTTCCTGAATTTTAACTGACGACGAACGTTCTGAACCGTGACAGAAAACGTTGCCGGCGGCGAGCTGCCGTGGTGCTGTGCTCGTTGTTGCTGCTGGTGGCTCTCGTGGGGTGGTGCTGTGGTGCAGTGCGCGCAAGCAGAGCGAGAACAGAGAGGAGGGAAAGGGCACGGTGGCGTCCTCACCGGCGATGGAGTCGAGCAGAGGCTCGGGGAAGTTCCGGTGGCGGCAACGACGTGGACGGCGGCGGCGATCTGGACGTGCTCCGTGCCTGCTGGGGTGTTGACGAGGACGAGGGAGCTGCGGCGGGTTGGTTCCAGTAGCTAGGCGGGGTGGTGGCGCTGCGAGGTGACGGTGGTCGCCATGGATTCAGAGCGGCGCTCTCCGGCGAGTTGTAGAGGTGGGAGATCGGCCGCGAGAGAGAGGAAAACGGCGGCGGCCTCGAGGGGATAGGGGGTAGGGGCCAGCTAGGGCAGCGCAGGGCTAGGGCAGGGGGTCTTATAGGCCTAGGGCTGCGCGCTTGGCCGTCGGCGCGCGACGGCGGCGACGTGGCACCGCTCGGATCGCTGCCGTACGCAGGGAAGAAGGAGATAGGCGCGGTCGAATCGGTATCGGGCCGAGGGGCAGGAGAAAAGTAGTGGGCTGGGCTGCCCACTGCCCCTGGCGCTGGTTTTTCTTTTCCTTTTTAATTTTCCTTCTTCTGTTTTTTTTTGCAGAAATGAAAATGGAAGAAATAGCTAGGTTTTAGAGCTAGGAAAAATTTGGAAAAAAATGTGGTTGAGTTAGTTTTTATAATAGCAACTACTTATCAACTTGTTTTCCAAAACTTTCAAAGTTAAATTGCTGTTTGTATTTTAATCAAATTTGAATGGATTTTATTATTAATTGACTTATTTGAAACAAGGTTTAAAATTGGGTTGATCCTTTAGTTTAAAAAAAGGAAACAAGGATTAGAATGTTTTGCTTAATTTGCATAAATTCAAATTGGGTGCTGTTGATGATTTGATTTGAATTTTTGAATGCAAATTGGAATTAATTGTTTGATTAAAAGCCCTCATTTTAATAGTTGAACATCATGGAATAAAATGGAAACAAATTGGTTGTTTTTATTTGAACTCTTTATTTAAAAGGTTGTAACAGAGCAAGTATGAAATAATTGTTTGAATAATGTTTGAATTTGAATTGTGAAAACAGAGTAAAACAGAAGCAAACAAAGTAAAACAAATGCAAACAATTCAATGAGTATGATGACATGATGCAAAACTTTAATTAAACAAGAAATCAAACATGCTAGGGGTGGTTTTTCATACTTGGGATGTTACACAATATCTTGTTTTTCGGTTGTTCCATTTGCTTTCTACTTTCCATACATATCCACCCAAAAGTCGTGTGCGTTTTGGAGCTTGTTTTTGGATCTTTAGAACTCAAGTCACTTCATTCTTTTTGTTATCGGTTTATCTTGGCATGGTCCACTAGTTCCAATACTTGCTAAAAGGTGAAATTTGAGCTCTTAGGTTTTACCACCCTATATGTACACTTGTGCTTGTGAGTAACCATGTGTAGCGAGACCGGAACATATGGAGGCCATGATGACTATGATGAGTACATGATGGACCACTACGACTACAACAACGACAACGACTACAACGAGCATGCCATGGGTGACCTCTACCACGGCATGGAACTCTGCCACGACTATGATGCATCAAGAATGGAGGACATGATGGAGCACCACTACTATGAGCATGACATGGTGGATGGCCATGATACACCTCAAACGTATCTATAATTTCTGATATTCCATGTTGTCTTCATGCCATATGCTACATGTTTCTTATACACTTTATGTCATTTTTATGGATTTCATGGGACTAAAGTATTGACAAGATGCCACAGAGCCAGTTCCTGTTTTCTGCTATTTTTAGTCTCAGAAAAGTTGTTCTGGAAATATTCTCGAAATTGGACGAAAAAAAACCAGAAGTCTTAGAAAGTCGTCACGTACATGGAGTCTGGAGGAGACCCGGAGGGGGCCCTCAGGGGCCCCACACCATAGGGCGGCGCATGCCCCCGCTCTGGCCACGCCCAGGGGTGGTGTGGGCCCTCGGATGCCCACCGACGTTGCCCTTTTTCCTATTTATACGTCTCCTCGGGTTAACCCTAAAGACCCGAGCCTTTTCCACCAAAAACATCCGCAACCGCCTTCATCGGCAACCCTAGTTTGGGAGGGTTCTAGAGCTCTACCCGGCACCCTGCCAGGAGGGGAATTCATCACTGGAGGGCTCTACATCACCATGCCTGCCTTCGGAGTGATGCGTGAGTAGTTCATCCATGGACTACGGGTCCATACAAGTAGCTAGATGGTTGTTCTCTCCTCTTTATGCCTCATGTTTAGATCTTGTGAGCTGCCTAACATGATCAAGATCATCTTATTGTAATGCTATATGTTGTGTTTGCTGGGATCCGATAAATATTGAATGCTATGTCCAATGATTATAAATCTATCATGTTCTTTCACGTGTATGTTATTTATGATCTTGCATGCTCTCCGTTACTAGTAGATACTCTGGCCAAGTTGATGCTTGTAACTCCAAGAAGGAGTATTTATGCTCGATAGTGGGTTCATGCCTCTCTTTCACTCACGCTCGAGTGACAGAAACGTAACGTGTGTGGGGTGTGTTGTTGCCATTAGGAAAAAAACAACAATACTTTGTCTAAGGATAATTTTATTGTTTACATTACACACTTTTTTAATGCAATTATCTGTTGCTTGCAACTTAATACGCGGGGTTTGATTGGATGACGCTCCGAGGGTGGATTATTAGTCATAAATGCAGTTGGATAACGGACTATGTATCTTGTTGTAATGCCCGCATGAATCACATAGTAATCATCATGTCATGCATATGCACTACGGTGCAGCCTTTATATCTATCAATTGCCCAGGTGTAATTTGTTTAACTAGCATGTTATCTATCTGTTTTGGAGAGACACCTCTAGAGAACTGTGGACCCCGGTCCATTTCTTTATATTGATATACAACCACTGCAACTGTTGTTTTCCTACTACAATTACTATTTTCATACTGCAATTATTGTTCTCTTTCATCTACTACAAACAAGTACTATTTCTCACACTATACGTCTAATCCTTTGTTTCAGCAAAACCGGTAAGATTGACAACCTCACTTCTTCATTGGGGAAAAGTAATTTGATTGTGTTGTGTAGATTCCACGTTGCTGCTGAACCAGTAGTGCGGCCTGCCAACATCAGCTAAATCAACCTTCAGAAGTGATTTCTTTATCCTACTGGTCGATTCAACCTTGGTTTCTTTCTGAGGGAAAACTTGCCGTTGCACTCTTCACACCCTACACTTGGGGTCTCCCAACAAGAAAGCATCGCCATCAACTCTTCCACCATCAAGTTTTTTGGCGCTGTTGCCGGGGATTTCAAAGTCATCAAGAAGCAACCACTCCCTCGTCAACGTCAGCCATCAACAAGTTTTCCGCCGCCATTGCCGAAATAGGATTTGTGCAAGGGGAATATCTCACTTCCAACCTCTTTACTTTTTTTATTTTGCTTAGTTTATTTTATTTTGTCTTGTTTGCTTCTCTATATCAAAAACACAAAAAAATTATTCTTATTCTAGTTGTTATTTTTATCCTGTTTTTAATCTTGTTAAAATGAGTACTCCTGAGAACACTAAGTTGTGTGATTTCACTAGAACAAACAACAATGATTTTATTAGCACACCTATTGTTGCACCTGCTCCTACTGCTGATTTTTATGAGATTAAGCCTGCATTGTTAAATATTTTCATGAGAGAGCAATTTTCTGGTGTTAGTACTGATGATGCTGCTGCCCATCTTAATAATTTTGTTGAACTCTATGAGATGCAAAAATATAAGGATGGATGGAGATATTATTAAACTGAAATTGTCTCCTTTCGCTTTGAAAGGAAGAGCTAAAGAATGGTTGTTATCTTTGCCTAAAAATAGTATTGATTCATGTACTAAATGTAAAGATGCTTTCATTGGAAAATATTATCCTCCTGCTAAGATTATATCCTTAAGAAGTAGCATTATGAATTTTAAGCAACTTGATAATGAGCATGTTGCTAAATCTTGGGAAAAAAATGAAATCTTTAGTAAAGAATTGTCCCTCTTATGGACTGACTACTTGCATGATCATCCAAACCTTTTAGGCATGTCTGAATTTTTCTTCAAGAAACTTTCTAGATTCAGCTGCTGGAGGAACCTTTATGTCCATGACTTTGGGTGCTGCAACAAAGCTTCTTGATGATATGATGGTGAATTATTCTGAGTGGCACACTGAGAGAGCTCCACCATGTAAGAAGGTAAATTCTATTGAAGAAACCTCTTCCTTGAGTGATAGGCTTGATGCAATTATGTCTATGCTTGTGAATGGTAAAGCTTATGTTGATACAAAAAATGTTCCTTTAGCCTCTTTTGTTGCTCAAGGAGCATGTTGATGTGAACTTCATTAAAAATAATAATTTCAACAACAATGCTTATAGGAATAATTTCGGCAGCAACAACTATAGGCCATATCCTCCTCAAAATAGTAATGGTTATGTCAATTCTTATGCTAATTCCGACAACAACAACAAAAGTTTACCCTCTTATCTTGAAAACATGCTTAAGAATTTTATTAGTACACAAACTGCTTTTAATAAATCTGATGAGGAAAAGTTTGGCGAACTTGATGTTCTTGCTTCTAAAGTTGATAGCCTTGCTCTTGATGTTGATATTCTTAAAATAAAGGTTATGCCTCATGATGTTAAATAAAGTAAAACTATGAATTCCATCCAAGTTAGAATTGATAACAATGTAATGATGTTAGCTGAACTGCATGCTAGATGGGAAAGAGAAGATGCAATAGCTAGAAAGAATAATATAGCTAATGTTTGCACTATTACCAGCACTAGTAAAACTGAAGATTCTCATGCTATTAAACCTTCTACTATTAATGGTAAAGTAACTAGTGTTGGCAATACTTCCACTTCTGTTGTTAAACGTTAAAAATTGCCTGAAACCATTAAAACTGTTCCTGATAAAAGTGCTGAAATTTTTCAAAATATGGGAGACAATGGTCCTATTACCTTTGATAAAAATGATCTTGATTTTGATGATTTCCATATGTCTGAAGTAATTATGTTACTACAAAAACTTGCTAGTAGTCCTAATGCTGGTGCTATGAATATGGCTTTCACAAAACATATTACAAATGCTCTCATGCAAATTAGAGAAGAAGAATTAAAATGTGAAGCCTCTATCCCTAGGAAGTTAGATGATGGTTGGGAACCCATCATTAAAATGAAGGTGAATGGTTTTTATTGTAATTCTTTATGTGATCTTGGTGCTAATATCTCTGTTATGCCTAAGAAGCTTTATGACATGCTTGATTTGCCACCTTTGGAACACTGTTATTTGGATGTTCGTCTTGCTGATAATGTTAGAAAGAAACCTTTGGGTAGAGTTGATGATGTTCATATTATGTTTAAAAATAACGTTGTCCCCGTTGATTTCATAGTTATGAATATTGAATGCAATACTTCTTGTCCTATTGTTTTGGGAAGACCTTTTCTTAGAACTGTTGGTGATGTTATTGATATGAAAGAAGGGAATATTAAATATCAATTCCCACTCAAGAAAGGTACGGAACACTTTCATAGGAAGATAATGAAGTTTCCTTTTTATTCTATTGTTAGAACAAGTTACAATTTGGATGCTTCCTCACTTGAAAAATACTTGATTCCAGTTTTCTGGGCCTACCTAAAAGGCGTTAAAGAAAATCACTTCTTGGGAGATAACCCATGGTTTTATTTTTTGCATTGTTTTTCTCTGTTTTCTTTGAGTCAAGTTGTTGTTTAATTTTGTAGCAACTCATTTGTAACTTTATTTTCTCGCATTTGTTGTGCCAAGTAAAGTCTCTAGTGAAAGTTGAGGTTAGATTTGGATTTCTGCGCAGGAAACAGATTTTTGATGTCCACTGTTAAAAATCGTATAAATTCCGGAAAGAACAGAATGACCTGAAAATTTATGAGCTTATTTCTCAGCTAATTCTGAAACTTTTTCTAGTTTTACGTTTTTCGATCTGAGCAACATAAGTGCCCCGAAAAAATTCTTCTTTACAGACTGGTCTGGTTTTGACAGATTCTGCCTTTTTACTTGCATTCTCTCTTTTACTATGTTGAGTGGATTTCTTTGCTCCATAAAACATCAGTGGTTGTAGCTAATGTTTAAAAATTATTAAAAATTCTTGTGTCCAAGGATAACATGTGAATGTTTGATTGTGCACTAACCCTCTAATGAGAATTACGTTGAGTTTGGTGTGAAGGAAGTTTTCAAGGGTCAAGAGAAGAGGGTGATATAATGTGATCAAGAAGAGTGAAAAGTCAAAGCTTGGGGATTCCCCCGTGGTTCATCCTAGCAAATTCCAAGAAGACTCAAGTGTCTAAGCTTGGGGATGCCCAAGGCATCCCTTCTTCATCAGCAATTTATCAGGTCACTTCTAGTGAAACTATATTTTTATTCGGTCACATCATATGCAATTTACTTGGAGCGTCTATTTTTGTTTTGTTTTCTTTTGTTTTACTTGCTATAATAAATATAGTTGTAACCCAGCATTCTTTGTGTGGGAGAGATACACGCTCCGCTTTTTCATATGAATACACGTTTTCTTCCATGTTCGTATTCTTAGTTTTTCTTCTAGCTGCTGCAAATCCTTTTAGCTCCTATTTTAAATGCATCTCTTATTCAGAGCTCTTAGTTCTAGTAGAGTTATGTTAGTACTCTCTTGTTTCATTGCTATATTAGTAGGAGAGTTTGTGTTTAAATATATATTGTTTGGTGTTTGATGGAAATAGAAAATGCTATATGTGGTAGATGGTATGTTGAGAAGACTTGCATACTCTTGTAGATCTTTAAACTGTTTCACTTGATTATTAGATGTTATTTTGAGATATTAATATGCTTAGTTGTAAACCTGCTGGTTTAGTAAAGTAAAAACAATTAATGGTTGGTCTAAAATATTGAAACTGTGCCACACTCGAATAACCAGTTGATAGTATAATGGTATATGACTTCCTCTGCTAATAACAATCGTAATGTCTTTTTGTTACGCGCTACGGTCGGGGTAGCCAACAGTGACTTGTTACTGCCATAGACCCTCTTGGAGTGATTTTCATTATGCCTTGTATGATCATATTTCTAGTTGTAATCTTTTAACTTGTGAGTTCTAAGTTGCGGTTTTCTGGCACTTCCACCATCCATATTTGCTAGCCTCTTCGGTATTGTGCATTGCCCATTCTCACATTGAGAGTTGGTGCAAACTTCGCCAGTGCACCCAAACCCCGTGGGAGGACTTTGTTCTCCTACACATAAGCCTGAAATATCCTCCTCAAAATAGCCACCATACCTACCTATCATGGCATTTCCATAGCCATTCCGAGATATATTGCCATACAACATCCATCTTCATTATGTTACATGTTTCATTGTTATTTTCCATACTGCTACACTGGCAGGAGCATTTAGTTTTATACATCAGAGATATTTCAGTTTTGGTTATGAGTACTAAAAGTGTGATGATTCGTTGTAAATAGAGTGTTTCCCCTACCAGTGAGGTTATATAAAAAAAGAAAAAAGAGAGAAAAAGCCCCCCCCCCCAAGAAAAAGGGCCAAAGAGAGATAATAAAGAGAGAGGGGGCAACACTACTATTATTTATTCCACACTTGTGCTTATTTGGCACCAATACTTCAGTTTGGAGAGAGTTTTCATTTTATGAGTTGCATAATTATGTGGGGAACTTTACATTATAGAACTTGACTTGTATATTCCAATGATGAGCCTCCTCAAAAGTGCTCTAGGTCTTTGTGAGCAAGCAAGTTGTATGCACCCCCACTAGTTCCATTGGAGAGCTTTCATACACTTATAGCTCTATGTGCATCTGTTATGTGGCACTCATTACTCCTTGCATAGCTTCGATTATAATACTTCCTCTTGTCTAATGATCACTTTCAGATGTGTGAGACTTTCTTCCATTGACCTTCCAAACCCCCCATAATGTTTTTTTGGCCATAACATCCCGGTGCCAGGAACCAACACAGAACACTTGCTTATTTTGGGTGCATAAATAGTTTGATGATTTTCCTACGTGCATACTGTTGTCACTTGACTTGATCCTAACAGGAGTTGTTGTGACAGTTTGATGCATATGATGATTATATTGTTGTTCTTTAAGCGTAAATCACCTTTAATATACTTTGCACAGTTGATTGTCTTTTAGCATTGATTCATTGAAAAGTTTTACTTTGTTCTTTCTAATGGTTTATACATTAATCTATTTGATATCAACTATAAACCACAACCTTTATTAATTTGATCTTACTTTACATTCTTTACATTATGATGATCAAGTTTATGTTGGTAGCATGTCACCTCAGAAATTATGTGTTTTTACCGTTTACCTACTCGAGGACGAGTAGGAACTAAGCTTGGGGATGTTGATACGTCATAAACATATCCTTAATTTCTGATGTTCTATGTTGTTTTCATACTATATGCTACATGTTTCCTTTACACTTTATGCCATTTTTTATCGATTTACCGGGACTAACCTATTGACATGATGCCACAGAGCCAGTTCCTGTTTTCTGTTGTTTTTAGTTTCAGAAAAGTTGTTTTGTAAATATTCTCTGAATTGGACGATTCAAAAGCTAGAAGTCTTAGAAAGTCGTCACGTACACGGAGTCCGGAGGAGACCCGGAGGAGGGCCTCAGGGCCCCCCACACCATAGGGCGGCGTCCCCCCCTCTGGCCGCGCCCAGAGGTGGTGTGGGCCCGCTGGCCACCCACCGATGTTACCCTTTCGCCTATTTATACCTATCCTCGGGTTAACACTAAATACTCGAGCTATTTCTACCAAAAACATCTGCAGCCGCCGTCATCGTCAACCCTAGTTTGGGAGGGCTCTGGAGCTCTCCCCGGCATCCTGCCAGGAGGGGAATTCATCACCGGAGGGCTCTACATCACCATGCCTGCCTCTGGAGTGATGAGTGAGTAGTTCATCCATGGACTACGGGTCCATAGCAGTAGCTAGATGGTAGTTCTCTCCTCTTTATGCCTCATGTTTAGATCTTGTGAGCTGCCTAACATGATCAAGATCATCTTATTGTAATGATACATGTTGTGTTTGCCGGGATCCGATGAATATTGAATGCTATGTCCAATGATTATCAATCTATCATGTTCTTTCATGTGTATGTTATTTATGATCTTGCATGCTCTCCGTTACTAGTATATACTCTGGCCAAGTTGATGCCTGTAACTCCAAGAGGGACTATTTATGCTCGATAGTGGGTTCATGCCTCCCTTTCACTCACGCTCGAGTGACAGAAACGTAACGGGTGGGGGATGTGTTGTTGCCATTAGGGAGAAAACAACAATGCTTTGTCTAAGGATAATTTTATTATTTACATTACACACTTTTCTTAATGAAATTATCTGTTGCTTGAAACTTAATACCCGATGTTTGATTGATGACGCTCTGAGGGTGGATTATTAGTCATAGATGCAGTTGGATAACGGTCTATGTATCTTGTTGTAATACCCGCATGAATCACATAGTAATCATCATGTCATGCATATGCACTACGGTGCAGCCTTTATATCTGTCAATTGCCTAGCTGTAATTTGTTTACCCAACATGTTATCTATCTGTTTTGGAGATACACCTCTAGTGAACTGTGGACCCCGGTCCATTTCTTTATATTGATATACAACCACTCAACCGATGTTTTCTACTACAATTACTGTTTTCATACTATAATTATTGTTCTCTTTCGTCTACTGAAACAAGTACTATTTTCTACACTATACGTCTAATTCGTTGGGGCAAAACCAGTGAGATTGACAACCTCACTGCTTCGTTGGGGCAAAGTAATTTGATTGTGTTGTGTAGATTCCACGTTGTTGCTGAACAGGTAGTGCGCCGTGCCAACATCAGCTGCATCAACCTACGGAAGTGATTTCTTTCTCCTATTGGTCAATTGAACATTGGTTTCTTTCTGAGGAGAAACTTGTCGTTGCACTCTTCACACCCTACACTTGGGTCTCCCAACAGACCACTACTCCAAGCATGACATGGTGAACCACCACTACTATCACCACGACGTCGAGCTCTACATTCCTATTTCGAGCACAACATGGCAGAGCACCACCTCAATCACAACAACTTTGACTCCGACATGGAGGATCTCATCCACCTAAAATACATCTCCATGCTTCGAGGGCCAAGATATCATATGCCCTATGGTTCATGCTCAAGAACGAAGAACTTCAAGGAGGTCACCACGAGATCATCATATGTTCCTCCTCCAACCTCAAGACGGCGCCACAACAAGTCCACAAGAAAAGAAGGCCAAGTTCCACCAACTTCAAAACGGCGCCACAAGCAAAGTGCCATTAAACATGTGCAACCATCAAGCCACACCAAGGACATCGCCAAGGCCAACTCAAGACAAGAAGGCAAAGCCCCTTCAACCTCAAGATGGTGCTACAAGAAGGCCACAAGGCAAGAAGGTCAATCTCCTTCAACATTAAGATGGCGCAACAAGAACTACATCCCGCCCCCTATGCAAGAAAAGGTTAAACCAAGAAAGAAGGCCAAGAAGACAAGGTATCCAAATGACTTTCGACGTCATCCCACCTATGAAGAGCAAGAACGCCGCAAGCTTCTCCGTCAACAAACTTCAACCTCCAAGTTTGCGCCCACACAAGCTACACCAACACTCCAAGTGCGCGATGACTTCCCCACAAACAACATGGCGGCGAGCGCACATCAAAAGTTGTCTCCTTCAAGTTCTACCACAACAATGGCTACCTATGCGCATGTCATGAAGGATCTATTCCATTCCATGGATACGACCTTCGACAAATCTGAGCATGCTACTTCTCAACAGTTACAAGATCTCGAGAACACCATAGACAAGCTCTCCAAGAGTCATTCAAGACGGAGACACAAGAAACATGATCACACACGTGAGGCCACCACCACAAGGGCTCCGACATGGCTAGAGGAAGACCTACAACAAGATGGAGGAAGAGAAGGCCCTCCCATATATGATGATGATATTGGTTCGAGCATCGCTCCCAACAACACCATGATCCTACTTCAAGATGAAGACCTCTTATGCCCCACATGCAATGGACATGTCCACATGATGTGGGATTGCCAAGGCGGCGACAAAGATGGTGCGTCAAGTGGAGAAGCCGAGCATGGGAGTTTCCCTTTGGCAATGGAGGCGAGTGATGATGCCAATCTTATGGCTCACACATTTGGAGGCGATAAGGTTGATCATGGGATTTTCCCTTCAACCAAGGAGGTGTATAAAGTCGAGGATATCGAGCCTACCCCTATGTGCATGTGTTATGAGATGGTACCAATCCCATAAGAGCATGAGAGCCACTTAGCCCACATGAGTGAGAGAACATGTGAGATGAGTGACTCCACCATATGTGAGATTGAGTGCATCCACTATGAGGACATGAGTGATACACCATATGAGCTGTGAGAGGTAGTTGATAGGTCATGTGAGGCCATTTCAAATTCTAGCAACTCACCTTCTACCTATAGTGTGCTTCCTCATGATGTGCTAGGTTCCATGGATTAAGGTGATGCCACCCCATGTCTACATCAAGATGGACAAGTCGGCCACTTGAAAGCCCCTACTACCACAACACCTACTTCATATGAGGAGGATGACAAAGGTATGGGTGTTTACGTGACCATGTTCCCACTAGTGGACATGATGAATGATTATTTCTTGCATGCTATGGATGATGCCATTTGTGATGACATTGCCATTGACATGCTTTGCTCCAAGTACTTACATTTTTCTATCATCGTTGCAACCAAAATTTTGAACAATTGTTCTTTCAAATGCTTGGTTTGCAACAATGTTGTTATGCTTGATAAATAGTTTTCCCCCATCACATCCTCATCTTACGGAGATTCTTCGCTTTTCCATGTTGAGCTTGCTAAACCCTTCATCTTGCATTTTTACCATCCACACATTTCATACTTCATATTTGATTTTGATGTTTTTGGTCATGTGAGAATAAAGAGACATGTCATGATGGATGATGTGTTCATTTACTACAAACAATTTTTTTTGGTCTTTTGTGTGTTTGAGTACCCGCATGCTAATGTCAACCTCAATTGAACATGAGTTGACAAAACGAGCACTTGAGAGCATAATAAAATGGTGTTGCAGATCGAACCCGGCTCTAATACCTTTTCTCAGGTTTTGCATCAAACACGTTTAAAAGATGCTCTTTCCTTTGGTTTGTTTGCAAACATGTTTGTGATGTTGTTCTCCTTTGTGACAAGAATGCGTCCTTGATCTTTCATATAGATGATTTGTGTGTTGCAAGTTCTTTCCGATGGCTTGCTTGCAACCATAAGGATATTTGGGCATGTCTTGTCATGAGTGTTTTGGTTTCCCTTACATTGGTGTTGCAACAAAAATGTCAAAAAATTGCTCTTTCCTATGCTTTGCTTGCACCCATGATGATAATATTTGGGACATTTTCATCTTGTGTTCTTGCCAATGACTCCTCTTATTGCACCGAGGATTTTGACAAACTTTCATTTCCAATGCTTTGTGTGCAACCCCTGAAAGTTTCATGGATATTTTATGTTCTCACATTTTGGAGATGTTTCAATGAATTGCTTGCACATTGACCTTGCATATGCACTAGATTCCATATATTTGTGTTGTGCTAACGGTGCTATGAACAAGAACGGACATGTCATGAATGATGTTCTCCTCTATATTGTAAACACATGGTTAACTTGGTCTTTGGTGTATAGGTTCTACCTCTGGATGAGACGGCATGCGTGGCTACATCACCACCTTTCTATGATGGAGGATCTTACAACACAACCACATCGAAATCTTGCTAAGGTGCCTTCCCTCTACTTAGAAACCCATGCTATGAGCTTCAAGAATTGTCTACTCTTTTAGCGTTTTTTTTGTCTTTCTTGTGAGCTTGGTAGGTTACATGAAGGCCAAAAGAACATTGAAGAACTGCCATTCCCTCTCCTTCAAGAATGACCACATGGTGACTTCGACTTCTACGAAAATCCATCTACCTCCTCTACACGTTGATGACGAGTTAGCGTCGGGGGCGACTTTTCTTCAAGTGGGGAGAGATGATGCAGCGCGACCCATCCCACTGGGAATGTCTCACACTCCATCGTTTGTCAAGTCACCATGGATTCAAAAGGTGAAGTCCTTCCTCAATGAGCCCTCATATTGCACGCCTTTGGATGGTCTACTACTTGACTATCGATCCTCTTGCATTCATAGGTTGGACACGAGGAGCATGGACGCGAGGAGAGATGCCAAGGAATCCCAAGAATCAAAACCATCCAACGCGTACGCGTGGAAGAGGAGGAAGAAGCGAGAATACAAAGTCGAGAAGAGACAGGAAGGCCGGCCTGCGCAGCCAGGAAACTCGGCCTAGGCTGGCCCCAGGTCGACTACCCTACAGAGCTGCATGGCCTCTTCGTTAGCCTCAGGCCGGCCACCCTACAGACCGGCCCGGCCTACAGCCCGTCCTAGGCCCACCTCTCTACAGAGCCACCCCGCCTCCCAGCTGGTCAGGCCGGCCTCCCAGGACGGCTCCCCTGCGACTTACCTGCCTGCGTGCGGTGATAGGGAATATTCACTTGTATTTCCCCTACCTACCCCTCCACTATATATAGGACCCTCCCCCTCCTTCCTAGGTAGACTAGAGCTGGTATGAGATAGAATTGGGCCTTGTGCTCCTCCTCCCATGTGGAGAACCTTCCCCATGGAATCCACGGCTACTATATAGATTCATCTGTTGGATTGTATGAAGATCTCTCCAAGTAGTTCTTGCCAACCTTCCTCTTTCGGATATTGTTGGATCGGTGGACCGAGCCGGTGAGAGGAATCGGTCCCTTGGTAATTGCTATCCTTTCCCCCTGGGAATCAGTTAGTGTCACATCAATCTTTCTCAACTAACCCCGGGGCATCTATTGGCACGGTGGACCGGCCGTGAAGGTAAATCGGTTTCAATTAGCGTGTTGTTGACTTGGGTTTACGATCCCTCGTAGGCACCATGAGTTATCTCCCTTTTTTGTGTGCGTGAGTTCATTGTGTTCTCCGGGTTCATCGCGTTCTTCCCAATCTCCCCACCTCTCGTGCGTCAATCCGTGAAGATCGGGCCAACCTAGAGGCCAAGCCTTTCCGTGCACTCGATTGGGAACGCCTCATCCATAGATATGCGGGTGGTATGATTTTGGGCGGAGGCTTCCGGGCTGATCACCGGGGTGGTGACTTTGTTCTAGCGACAGAAAGAGAGAGACAACTTGTTCCTTCTCCTTGTCTGATCGACGCACCGGTCGATCGAACCGCCGATGCTATCGTGGCATCTATCTGAAAATGCACGCAACACGCACACACGAGGAAGGTATCAAGAGCATGCACCAGCGCACGCATGCTGACATGCTATTCCTCGTGTCGTGCAACATTTGGTAGCGGACTGTTTCCATATGCGGTGCAATACATATGTGATCATTACCCGATCTTTTTGTGTGTCTCAGTACATCAATACGCAGGGAAGGACTCTAGATCACCTAGCACTGTGCCAGCGTTTTTCGCAATGAGGTGGTGAGCAACGGATGGTGCATCTATGGCAACTGTCTCAAACCGTATTGCCGCATGGTCGGTCTCGTTGCCATAACCCGCATATCTCGACACGGAAAACATGAGGAGATATGTCATATGTAGGGTAGGGCATTTTTTTAATAGAGATATAATTCTTTTAAGTCGAATTTTGAGGGAATTCTTTTTTCTAAAAGAGATATGTTTTTGTTGTTGTTGAGAAAACCATCCTACAAGAAACTTAAATGCCGTCTATGATTACAGGAAAGTTTAAACCCTCTGGAGGGTTGCTAAACCAAACATGACGGCCTGGGGGCAGCGATGTTGTTGTCCTCGCAAGGGAATGAGCTTCACCAATTGACTCCCGACCTTCGTGCCGAAAGGATACTCCTCCTCTCTCCCTTGCCGTAGTAGAAATCTCTCGCAGCACACTGCTGAGAAGGCCCAGGTTTTGATTGTTTAAACCTTGGATCACCTCCATGCAGTCGGATGAAATCATGCTATCTCGGACATGTAAATCAGCTGCCAAAGTCAGTGCTTCACGGCAAGCCAACGCTTCTAAGCAACTTGGATGAGTAATCCCTTCAAAAACAACAGTTGAAGCTCCGATATAAATGCCTGTTTCCGATCTACAGACAACGCCGACTGCGCCTCCTTTGTTGTCTTTGCCACAACTCCATCGACATTAAACTTGCAACTTCCCACTGGCGGTGGTAACCAGCGTGGCCTAGGCGTATCCGTGCGGTCGCCCCCTTGCCTTCCATCTCTCTTAACAGGTTTACATTCGAGATCACGAATAAAACTCTCGACAAATTGCATTGTGGCCATTGGACTCTGGAAGATATCCTCATGGATTGCTTTCCTCCTCGCGTGCCAAATGGCCCAGAGAGCTACCACCATTGTAGTCAAATCCTCTTCCTTCATGGACACGAACATGGAAAATAGCCACTTCCCCGCTGTCGGTTTCCTTGATAAGTTGATGCGCTCTGATATTGTTTGATCCATGAGCGCCCAAACACAGCGCGACATCGTACACTCGATCAACGAATGCCGCCAAGAATCTTCTTGACCACACAGTGAACACGCACTTGTCGTCGCCATCTTCCTATGGTGGCGAACGTCTCCAGTCGGCAAGGAGTGTTGTGCCAATCTCCATAAGAATAAATGAATTTTTGAGGGGACTTTGCACTTCCATAGCATAGTCCAATTCTTTCCCTCGTTTGTCCCTCTTGAGGAAGCTGCACACCCATCCAGCCAGTCCTCGCGAGTTTTCTTCGTAGAGGCCAGCAATCTATATGCTGGCCGAACCGAGAAGACACCTGTTTTCTCGTAGTGTCATGCCTAGAAATCCCCTTGGAACCTCGTGCTTAGAGGTATATTCCTGATGATTTCCACGTCCATCGGGAAGAACCATTCTTCCAGCTTACTGTCATTCCATGTCGCCGAAGTGGGGCTAATGTAGTCCGCGACCATACGAGGGGGGTCGGCCTTCCGTGCAGCAACCGGCTGGAGCCGTTCATCTCTCGGAATCCAGCCCTGATGCCACGCATGGGTGGTCTTCCCATCGCCAATCCTGCGAATTAGTCCGAGTTTTAGAGCATCTCGCCCCTCTAGGATAGACCTCCACACTTGCGACGGGTGGGAGCCGAGCTCAGCTGTAAGAATATCTGGTGTAGGAAAATAAACAGCCTTCACCATTCTTGCACTCGGCGATGAAGGTTCTTGCAAAATCCGCCAGGCCTGCCGTGCCAGTAAAGCAATGTTGAACAGTTCGATATCACAGAGACCCAGCAAGTGCGCCGTTTCCCTTCCTTACTTCCCCACCAGAAATTACGAATCATGGTGGTGATATGCTCGCACAAACCCCTCGGTAACTTGAAACAAGACATAGAGAAAGTTGGAACCGCTTGTTCCACTGATTTTATCAAAATCTCCTTCCCACCCACCGACAACAATTGTTCCAACCATCCCAAAACCTTCTTCCAGACCTTCTCCTTCAAATACTTAAAAGCTCCACTCTTGGATCTACCAACATCTGACGGCATCCCAAGATATTTTTCATTGAGTGTTTCCTTCTGGACCTCGAGTTTAGATTTTACACTCTCTCTTATTTCTTGTGGACACCCCTTGCTAAACAAAATTGATGACTTTTCCACATTGATCCGCTGCCCCGAGGCATTACAGTACTTCTGCAAAGCATTTTTCACCTCCACGGCTCCCTCCCTATTCGCTTTGAAAAACAGCATGCTGTCGTCTACAAAGAGCAGGTGGTTCACCATTGGAGCAGTGGGAGCCACCTTGATTCCATGAAGTGCTGGCGAATCATCATAAGATTTTAACAGGAACGAGAGGCCCTCTGCTGCCAACAAAAACAAATAGGGAGAAATTGGGTCTCCTTGCCGGATCCCCCGAGAAGGCTGAAACTCCTCCTGTGGTGCTCCATTAAATAACACCGAGAAGGATACAGTGGTCACCAACCGCATGACTAGTGCCACCCATGAATTGCTGAACCCCAGCTTCAACATCATTGCCCTCAGATAAGTCCATTCAACACGGTCGTAGGCCTTCCGCATATCAAGCTTTAGAGCACAACTTCGATGTTGCTTTGCCTTGTTGCGCTTCATGAAATGGAGGCACTCATATGTCGTGATAATATTATCTGTAATTAGTCTTCCCGGGACAAACGCTGATTGCTCATCTGAGATTATCTCGGGGAGAATTCCCTTTAATCTATTTGCTACCACCTTCGATGCAATCTTATAAATAACATTGCAAAGACTGATCAGACGGAATTGAACCATCTCTTTTGGACTGGCCACCTTTGGTATCAAAACTATTAATGTTTTGTTGATACTACTCGGACTGTCTTGACCCTTCAGAATCCGAAGAACAGCTTCAGTCACTTCTCCCCCACAAATATCCCAATTCCTCGGAAAGAAGTGGGCTGGAAACCCATCTGGTCCCGGCGCTTTCGTGGGGTACATTTCTAACAGGGCCATCTTGATCTCCTTTTCCTCGAAAGGACGGTCTACCTGGTGATTCATCTCGACGCCAACTCTCCTGGGTACGGTGTTTAAAACCTCCTCTATACCCTCCACGCCCTCTGATGTGTACAAGTGCTTATAAAACTCATGTGCCATTCTGCCCATCTCCTCCTCGCTGGACGTGATAGTCCCACCTTGTTTTATAAGCTGACAAACTCTATTCTTCTTTTTACGCTTACTAGCACGCAAGTGGAAAAACCGGGTGTTCTTATCACCCTTCGAGAGCCATTGGACACGAGAACTTTGTCTCCACATAACCTCCTCCCGGTGAAGCACCTATGCAAGGCGTTCCACCGTTTTGAGCTCACCATACGAAGGTCCATCTCTGTCCTCCCTACTTCTGTAGTCACATAGCTCCTTTTGTAGCATGCGAATGTGGAGACGCACACTCCCAAAGGTCTCATTTCCCCAGCTTGCCAGCCCTCGTGACATAGCCGATAGCTTAGCCTCTAGTTCCAGCATAGTGGTACTCTTCTCGGACCCCTTCCAGACCTGCTCAATCATAGTAGCAAAATCAGCATGAGTTTCCCACATTACCTCATACCGAAATAGACGATCTCCACTCTGTCGATGCTCCTGCCTAGGGGAGCATCTGAGAAAAATCGGTAGATGATCCGATGTTGCGAACATCGGAAGATGGTGCACCTCTGCTTCAGGGAACCGAGAAAGCCAAGCACTCGAGGCCAGAGCTCGGTCAAGTCTTGTGCGGCAGAAGGATCCTCCTGCAACCCTTTTCTCAAAGGTCCAAGAAACCCCTTTGTATCCTAGATCACATAGTCCACACCCATCAACAGCATCACGGAATCCCGCAATCTGGCTCCAACTCCGCTCGTTCACACCTTCGTGCTCTTCACGTCGAAGAACCTCATTGAAGTCCCCAGTGCAAAGCCAAGGAAGATCGTTGGACGAGCGTATAAATTTGAGCATCTCCCACATTTTGTGGCGCTCATTCATTTGGGCCTCACCATAAGTGGAAGTGAGACGCCAACGATCACTTCCCTCCCCCTCAACAATAACATCAAGATGATACTTTTATTGAATTATTCCAAAACATACCAATACCGCCATTGCGGCCAGCACTACTAATAGCAAAACTCTTATCAAAACCCAGTGTACGAGCTAAACTTTCTACCCGCGCCTTTTGGAGTTGTGTCTCCACCACACAGAGCACGGTAGGGGCGTGTCTCTCCGCCAGGCTGCGAAGATCTCTCACAACCGCCGGGCTGCCCAGACCCCGGCAGTTTACACTTAAGACACTCATTGGGCCTGGCGGTCCTCCACCGAGGCCGCCAATTCAGATTGGTTCTTTTCTTTCTTCTTTGGTGTATCTTGCTTCTTCTTCGGGCGCTTAACCTCCCTTGCAGAAGGAGGAGGCGGAGGAGTGCCAGACCTAGGCACATATTTTTGGATTGTGTTCTCCTCCTCAAAATCCAAATGTTTCTTTACTCCCGCTAGTTCTACTTCTTTTTCAGGGATGGGAACCTCCCGTTCTACCCACGTCAGTAGTTTTGGGGCTGATATACTCTGTCCCTGCTGAACTTCCCCCTTAGCTGGCTTACTTCCGTCAAGCTAGCATCAGTAGACGATCTCTTACGATTCTCCATGACCTGTAATTCGGTACCTGGGTCACCTGCATAGACTCTACCTCCAGAACGTCCACCACTCGGGCCTCTACCACCATCACGTCCTCCCCTTCCAGGGTTACCGCGCCCAAAACTCCCATGGCCACGACCACCTCCCGGCTCAACGCGTGGCCCTCTATTTGCTTGCTGGTGTAAATTATCTCCCTGTAACTGAGACCTGTTCCAAGGGGTATCAGCCAACATCCACTTGCCAAACCGCACCTCTCCTGGTGCATGCTCCCCCGTACCACATTCATCTTTCTCATGTCCGAGAAGCCCGCAGATAGCACAGTAACGGGGGATCTTCTCGTATTTGACCCTCATGATCACCGGAGGTGCTCCTTCTGGCCTTATTGTGACAAAACGAGTGAGTTCCTTCCTCACATCTAGCCACACTCGGGCACACACATAATTACCTTCTATGCTCCCTCCATCCATATCAACAGCAATAACCTCGCCAATATTCTTTGCCATCCCAGTTACAAAAGCTTTCTTCCGAAACAACTCTGGAATGTCATGGATTTGCACCCACGCATGAATGCAATTCAGATCAACCTCCGATGCCTTGCATGTACCATCGTATTTTTCGATTAGCAAGCCATGATCCCTGAAGATCCAGGGTCCCTGCTCTGTAATTCTCTTCCAATCCCCCAAGCAGCATGCTTGTATCATAATTCTCTTCTAAAAGAGATATGTAGGAGGAGAGGGATGCGCCCCAAGCCAGGGATGCTTCTCAGATATGGGCTGTTTATTTTCTGGCCCAAAAGGCCAATAGAAGGCCTTCTATTGATCTGATGTTAATTGAGCTAGATTAGCAAGGGCAAGTCAAATACGGTCCATTGAATGGCAAACAAAAAGAGGATATAGCACGAAATCAAATAAAAAATATGAAATGTGGGGATGCTTCTCAGATATGGGTTGTTTATTTTCTGGCCCAAAAAGCCAATAGAAGGCCTTCTGTTGATCTGATGTTAATTGAGCTAGATTAGCAAGGGCAAGTCAAATACGGCCCATTGAATGGCAAACAAAAAGAGGATATAGAACGAAAACAAATCAAAAATATGAAATGTGGCTGCTGGGATTCGAGCCCAGGTCTCCACGGCCACAACGTGGAATTCTCACCACTAAACTACAGCCACAACTTTTGTCTATTCCTGATACTTCAGCTTACTTAAATATGAAGAAGCCCTTCTGTTGTATCCGCATTGCATCACAGTTTCACAGCCTACCGTCGGTGTGGTAATGCGGAAAAATCCCGGCGATTATTTTTCAGCACCTATCGCCCAAGAAGAATTTTACCGGCGATCTCCCATAGGAGGTGGTGACTTTGCTCTAGCGACAGAGAGAGAGAACTTGTTCCTCCTCCTCGACCGATCGACCGTATCAGTTGGGAGATTTGCTCAAGTGATAACAGAGTAAATAAATAAGGAATCTTTCTCGATCGCAATCAGCTATCCATTCGGCAGCAGCAGCAGCACATTGTACTATCTGTTCTGTAAAGAAGAAACAAATAAATCATTTGCATGCATTCGTGCTGATTAGTTAGGAATTCAGGATCATGGATACCTAACTAAAGCCATCGTCACTCCATCGGTGGCCAGGTAGCCCGTCTGCACTAGCGCACTGGCCATCGTCCAGAAAAGGAAGGCGAACGCGGCATCCAATAATCGGAGTATAGTATTTCCTGTCCTCTGAAATGAAATGAAGATTATGCGGTGTCGACTTTTTATTACACTACTAGTACTACTATATTAACTACTCTGTCATTCTCATGCTTTGTGATTCATCACGCATGCCCTCTGCGTCACACAAGAGAGAGAGATAACCTGCAGCAAACGAAAACAGCGAGCTCGACCGACGCATAAACAAGGAACGAAAGCGATGCGCACTAAGAAACGCATCACACGTGTATTTCCTTCTTGTATTGCTCGACGGCCGGCAACGGCAGTGCCGCATCTTCATCGATCGGGCTCCTCTGCTGCCATGGTCGGTGTCACCCAGCCCAAGCTAGACAAAAGTTATATGCTTCTAAAGGAAAAACCTTGCGATCTCGTGGCCTAGGCTGGCCGATCCGGGACGTCGTCCGACGCTGACTCCACTAGGGATTATCAGAGCAATCGCTGTCCAGCACGTCGCGTGGGAGAGCACATGGAGGTGTTCTCTGATGGGAAATGACGAGTTGGGCAGCTATCAGGGCAGGTGAGGCAATTGTTTTCAGGTTCCGTCATCGGAGTCCAACTGACGGGGTCGTGTCATCCTCCAGCGAGTGGATCAGGCCTGCGGTGGCCTCCTCGTCATGTGTGATTCTCTCCTCTCGGTATAAATAGAGGAGCCGAGCTCGGCGAAATGGCATCGACCTGTACCGCGTGCACTGCGTTCTGCTTCCGTTTAGCATCCACTTAATTAGGTACATACATGTCCAGCTTTGAACTGTTAATTTGGATACTTTTGCTGTGTTGATGTTTCCATCCTCGATCGTTGTGTTTGGTCTGCTGATGCTAGTCCTTCAAGTTTGTTTCTGTTGTTTCGTTGGAGTTTCAGTAGCATGTTTTCTCGATGAAGGGTGAAAAAACAAACATGTTTGATTGCTCAAAAGAAATGAACAAACAACATGTTTTCTCGATAACGGGCAAAACAAATAAACATGTTTGATTGCTGAGAACATTTCTGGCAAGAACAAACATACTCTAATGAAAGTAGAGGTATTTAGCTAGCAATAGAAGTTTATGATCCTGATATTAGGTTGCTAATCCCTGTGGGGATAAACTCTGTTCTCACGATCATGCTGTCTGAGGCTGGTCGAACTGATGCCAGTAGCATCTAACATCGATGCTCTTTTCCATGGTTGCAGACGTGCACTAGCTACCCTGTGAAGATGGAATCCTACACGAATGGAGCCAAGTTTGACTGCTTGCTATTCGGTAGGTCTACCTGACGGTTTTTCCATTATATTCTGACGAACAGTGAGTTCTTCTGGCAGAACGTTTTTTTTTTTTCTGGAACCTTCTTTTGATTATTTCCCCCACATATTCAGACATGGATGACACCCTCTACCCGCTGAGCTTGGGAATCAACCTAGCCTGCCGCAAGAACATACAAGGTAATCACTAACTAACATTTGCACCGTTCGTTTTACGGTTTTCACGCTGCAAAATTTGTTTGCTTATATAGTTACAAATTGCAGACTACATGCTGAACAAGCTTCAGATCGACGAGAGCGTGGTTCCGAAGATGTGCCTAGATTTGTACAGGGAATACGGTACTACAATGGCCGGTCTGAAGGTATGTCCCGGCAATCGTTAATTTTCAAAAGTAGTATTTTTTACCACTCATTTGTGGTTGTTTTGTTATTGTTTTTTTAGATGTCATTTGTGACTCTTATAGTTTCTGTAACAGCTTTTGGGCTACGACTTCGACTGCGATGAATTCCACTCTTGTGTGCACGGCGCATTGCCGTACGAGAAGCTGAAGCCTGACCCTGTCCTGAGGCAGCTACTGCTCTCACTGCCACAGAGGAAAATAGTAAGCTCTTCCCACGAATCTAAATCTCTGATTGATACTTCTGATGTTGCTTTTATTGACACTGATTGAAAAACTTGCTGCAACGGCCGTCATAATTTGTGTTGCTCCACTGCAGATATTCACCAACTCCGACGAAGCTCACGCGGCGACGGTCCTGGAGAAGATGGGGCTGGAGGGCTGCTTCGAGGGAATCATCTGCTTCGAGACCCTGAACCGGCCGTCACCTGGCAGGTCAGCTTCTGACAAGAGGAGGATCCTGTGCAAGCCGTCCCTGGAATCCATGGAGGCCGTCGTGGAGATCGCCAAACTCGACCCCAAGAAGACGGTAAGCATCTGAACCGTGCAAACTTGCACGCTGCAGCTGGCCTGCTAGCTGCGACGGTCATCGTTTAGTAGCAGTGGTAAGCCGGTAGCTGACGAGGTGGCTCCCTTGTTTGGCAGGTGTTCTTCGACGACAGCCCACGCAACATCGCCACAGGAAAGGCGGCGGGCTTCTACAACGTCATCGTAAGCTCTCGCTCCATCAATTCAATCCTAACATCAATTAATTGGAGTACTTGTCATTTGTCAAGGACTAACAATAGGATACACGCGCTCTGAACGGATGATGCAGGTAGGGAGCTCGGTGCTGGTTCCAGGGGCGGACGTGGCGCTGGAGAGCATCCACAACATCAGAGAGGCGCTGCCGGAGCTGTGGGAGGCGGCCGGCGATCACGTCGAGGCCGCCGTCGACATACGGTCCGCCGCCGTTCCGGAGACCACGGTGCTTGCTTAAACTGTCGGCGCTGCAGCCACATAATATGTCCCGTCCACCTTGCCTACTATTAACTGATGAAAAAAAGGAGGCGAACAATTGCTAATAATACTATGAATGCGTACGTGTTGTATATGTACATGTGTACTGATGTGATTCCATCGAAATACCGTAATAATAAGAACCTAAATCCGTAGCGACTGATTAAGGTGGAAGCCATGGAAAAAATATCAAGGGGAAAGCCATGAATTTTGGTTTGCATGTAGCGTGACACATTATGTTTTTTTTTTCCAACCGGGCTTCAACCCCTTTCCATTATAAACAAACGGAAATAATAATAACCAGTTCAGTTTGTGTAGTTGAGGTTTTTTTTTTTTTTAACTTTTGTTGTAGTTGAGGTCTTACTTATAGAACACGACTAGCTACACGACTAGCTACCGACCGTTCTAAAGTTAGCGCTTACTTCAACACGTTACGACGGCCCGTTACGTACACCCCGCGGCGCGCGCCAGAAAGGCAGAAAATAAAATGACACGACTAGCTACCGATGCGCACGGCAAGGAAACGGACAAAAAAAAACCCGATGAAAAACAACGCCCTACGCGCACAACGGTGAAAACAGATTCGTTTTGGCCCGCACTACCCAAAAAAGGGCAAGATCTTATTCGTCGTCCCTCTCCTCATCCGACGTTGTTCTTCCCGTTCTCCACCTAATCTTTACCACGAGAAGTAGAGCATATCTTGACCACGAGATCTAACTTAGCTCGAATTTGCCGTGGCAAACATCTAATTCCCTAGAAGTTCCCCACCTAAATCTTCGGAAGTTACACACGGAATTAGAAAGGAGATATGCATGGAGTTTACAAATCCAACAGCAGTCAATCTAGATCGAGGGGGAAAAAAAAGCAGAATATGTTCAAATTGTGGTAACCCCTTTGTCCTAAATGCTATCTCCTTTCTGCGAATCTAGGTGGAAGGATAAAGAAGTGTCTGTAAAATAAAACCCCAAAAATTAACAAGTGTAGAGCATGAAACTAGAAAAAACATGATGAAGTCGGTGCAAAAAATATGTAGTTTTGCATATCAAGTTCAACCTGGACCTACAAATACCCACGCAGAATCAATATAGTTACCCCAGGTAGACTCGTTATAGTTAGCCAGTCGGATTCAGTATAGTTTTGGCCTATTCGATTGCCTATTTTACTGAAACTGTCTATGGTTTTGATTGACATGGGAAGAAAAAAGTATGAATATTGATTTTAATTTGGAACCTGATAATGGAATTCAACAAGTGGGCAATGTTGATGGAGGAGGGGTAGTGCATCTTCATAAGACCGAGAGCCATACGAACCCCGCCCTAAATGCTCGACTGAAGCCAGTCTTTGCGTTGGTTGATCGCCTCGTCAATGGTGGCCGATAGCTCACCAATGTCGGTGTACTTGTCCTTCTGATCTGAGATAAACTTGCTCACAAGCCGTCTCCCGGATGTCTTCATGTTATTGATAAACTGCCTAAAAGCGCGGATGCGCTCAATTCGGGGAGTACGATCATTCTCAACTGCAAAAAGTTGAAAGAAAGGCATTAAGTTAAAAGGAGGAAAACATGAATGGAATGGAAAACAGTAAAATACGAAATCTTACCAGAGGTACCCAACGTACCAATGATGTGCCGGTCCAGCTTCGTGATTTCCCCCAGATGTACCCAACATACCAATGATGTGCCGGTCCAGCTCCGTGATTTCCCCCAGATGAACATTCAAAGTGTCCTGGAGATCACGGATAGTCTGGTCATCCTTTTTAGGAGGTGTTTGTTTCGGCTTCCGGGTGCTTTTCACAGAAAAAAGCACCCCACACGAGACAAACACCATGCGGTGGCTCTAGGATTTTACCGAAGCCAACCACCGAATAGGCATACTGGAAAAAGCACCGGAAGAGGTGCTTCCCGCTGCTTCCTCCTTTACTCCCGAAAGTGTACGAAAGAAGGGACATGTCGTTTCGTTTTATTAAGCCAAAACTGCCACTGCGGGCCCAACCGGGAAAACCGCCACTTCTACTGACAAAAGTAAAAAAAAGGCACCCCATTATTTCTTCCCCAACCCACAACGCATCGCAACGCCTGAGCTAGGGTTCGCCCGCCGCCGGCCGTCCTAGCCCGGCTGCTCGTCCGCACACCGTCGGCCTTCCCCGTTCGTCCGCTCGTCTGCCCACTCGCCCACACACCGTCGGCCTTCCCCGTTCGCCCGCTCGTCCGCCCACTCGCCCGCACACCGCCAGCCATCACACTTGCCAGTTCCGTTCCTCCCGGTGCTCGGCCCCGACCTGATTTTGGCGCCATGTGGAGGACGCTCCAGTCAGTCAACCCGGCTAGCAAGATGGACATGGCCAGGTGAAAGATCATCGTCCGTTTTGGTAAGTATATGACAACATATCTACTTAATCTAATGTTTGTTCGATGAATGAAAATGCCCAGGTTAAATTAGGGTCACTATCTATATGGGGCAAGTGTTTATTTTATATGGAAAGAGCAAGGAGAAAGAAACCCAGGAAGCCATTTTGTGCAGAGCGGAGGCTCCGGTGAATCCACCGGAGGCTCCGGTGCGGATCCGGTGTGGGCTCCGCCCAAACCTCCCTCTGGTGCATAGGAGCGGAGGCCAGGGCGGAACCTCCCGTGGGCGGAACCTCCGCCACTTCCACCGGAGGCTCCGCCACCCTCAACTACTGGGCCTGCACACACACGGGGTCCGGTGCACCTCCGGTGGAGGCTCCGCCCAAACACCGTTCTGTTGGATAAGAGCGGAGGCTCCACCGGAGCCTCCGGTGGACCTCCGGTGGCCTCCCTGCCCCCTGTGCAAATGGGCTCCGGTGAACTTCCGGTGGGGGCTCCGCTCAAACGCTATTCTGTTGGACAAGTGCGGAGGTTCCACCGGAGGCTCCGGTGCGCCTCCGGTGGACGGAACCTCCGCAGATCCCACCGGAACCTCTGCCCCGTATTCCAGCAAACGTGAGCTGGTGCGCTGCGCAACTGCGCAATTGACTGAAGCCCACCGGAGCCTCCGGTGCTCCTGGACTGCAACGGCCTCTTAAATGGAAGGGGTATAAATACCCCTTCCCCTACCTCTTAAATGCTAAGCTTTTCCCATTTCTCTCTCCTAGCCATTAATGAAAGCTTCATCCGCCTAGATCTCCCACTCCGTCCACCCAATCACTCACATACTTGGTGGAGAGCTAGAGGAGGCCTAGATCCACACTTCCACCAAAGGAATCCCAAATCGATCCACCACAACCTAGTAGATCTAGAATCCTACTTGAGGCCTAGAAACCTTAGTAGATCTTGTGCTTGTAGCTTCCACCTTGTTGCAAGAAGCTACGGATTGCTTGAGAGCCTGCATCCATCTTGTGGAGTGACCTCGAGCCCTTGTAAAGGTTTGGTCAACGCCTTCAAGTCGACCTCATAGTGGAAACGAGAATCTCCCTCACCGGAGAAGCTCAAGGAGAACAAGGTGTGCACAACCGTGCTATTGAGGAGCGCCTAGGTGGCTCCCCACCTCTCCAACGTAGACGTACTTCTCTTTGAGAAGGAACTACGGGAATCATATCCTTGTCTCCTTGTTTACACTTGTTGTTTGCTTCACTACCTTACGCTTTACTTCCGTTGCACATATTATCTTGCTCACATAGGTTGCTCACCTAGATGCACATCTAGAGAACATTACCTTATCTCGTTTAGCCTCACTAAAAGGAAAAGAAAAGAAAAATTGGTAGTCAACCTATTCACCCCCCCTCTAGTTGACCATAGTGCACTTTCAATTGGTATCAGAGCCGAGGCTCTTACTAAGGGCTTAACCGCCCAAGAGTACATTGGTCGATGAAAATGCCCCCGGAAGTTCTAGTGCCTAAATCTCCAAAATGGCCGACACTATATCTAACCTACAAGATACGGTTGGAGTTCTCCAAACCGAACTATCTAAGGTTAGCTCTAGTGTTAGTTCGGAGGTTTCTAGCATAAAGAAAATGATGGAGGCACTGATGGGGAAAACCAAGGAGTCCACGGAACCACCCCTCACCACCAACGATGTTAGCTCGGACGAAGAATCCATTCCGGATATCGACGAGATGGAAGCTAACATCGCTTTAGCTAAGGCGAAAGCCAAAGCAAAAGCCGATAAAAAGGCGGAGCTCCGAGGGCTCCAAGTCTCAATCGGCTAACGGTTCGGGGTCTCACTCTAAAGTTCCACCACCTCCCAATTATGATTCTATCCACCCTATTGCCACT
The DNA here is from genome assembly GCA_028641055.1 of Alopecurus myosuroides. Lineage (NCBI taxonomy): Eukaryota > Viridiplantae > Streptophyta > Magnoliopsida > Poales > Poaceae > Alopecurus > Alopecurus myosuroides. Next base: position 436,627,166 of record CM054059.1, on the reverse strand, counting down.
ATGCCACACATGGTTAATGTTGGAGTTCCTCCCATGCTTAACACTAACGAGTTCTCTTCTTGGAAGTTCGATATGGAGTCTCACATTTCAGGATCTTGCACCGCATTGTGGAGAAGCATTCTCCATGGATTCCACCCTCACGATCCAAACAACTTGACTCCAAGAGAGGATGTGGAATTTCAACTCAACAAGACCGATCTTGTGACTATCCAAAAGACTCTCCCAAGAGAACATCTTGAACACATTCGCGGTATCAAGACCGCCAAGGAAGCTTGGGATAAGCTTGACTCCTTGTTCCAAGGCAATGCAAGAATCCAATCATCCAAATATGATGTTGCTCTTGACAAGTCCGAGAACTTTGTCATGCTTGAAGATGAAAGTCCCGAGGAGCTATATAGAAGAGTGGTCACCCTTGGCAATCAATTAAGGGACTTTGGAAAAGAGGAAATCTCCGATGAGTGGATCAAGAGGAAATTTGTCAAGGCCATAACTCCTTTTGAGAAGAATATCTCCACTAGCATTCGAACAAGATCCGACTACAACTCCCTCAACTCCATTGGTGTCCTTAGTGAGTTCATAGCCATACCCTTATCTCACAAGAGCGCGGATGATGCTCTTGCTCACTCAAGAGGCCATGGAAGTCTCCTAACCTTGCCTTGAAGTCTAAGGCCATGGCCAAGATAGAAGAAGTGGATGATGATGATGAGGACTATGAAGATACATACAAGGGTGCCCACAAATGTATTGCTCTTGCCATGCAAGGGTATTGGAAGAGATGGGAGGCTCACAAGGCCGGTGTCCCTAGACCTTCAAGGAACAAGACCTTTAGGAAGAAAGGGGAGCGGCCAAGGACATGTTACAATTGTGGAAGTGCAAACCACTTCGTCAAAGAGTGTCCCTTTGAGCCACGAGAAGAGAATGAAGGGAAGCTTGTTCGCAAGGACAAGAACAAAGCTCCACAAAACAAGAACCTCGCTAGAAGAGTCCTAAGGGATCTATATGTTCAAGAGGGCCCCACATTGGAAACATACTACTCCGGAGATGAAGGAGAAGATGAAGTCGTAGGTGTTTCCCACGTCGCCATAGCTACGACTTCCTCTTCATCGGTCTCTCTATTTGAATATCCCAATGAGAAGGCATCGATCCGACCTACATGTCTCATGGCAAAAGCCACCGCGGGAAACGCTTCCGGATCAAATAGATGGACAGTCGATAGTGGTGCATCCCAACACATGACCGGAAGCCATGACGCAATGAGTAATATTGAACCTCCTTTACCACATCTCAATTGCGTTACAATTGGTGACAAGTCCGAGCTTAAGGTATTGGGACGAGGCAAGGTAGCTATCTCAAATGATTTATCAATTGAGAATGTTCTCCTTGTTGAGTCCCTTGGCTATAACTTGATGTCCGTTCTTCAACTTGCAAATTGTGGTTTTACCTCATTCTTTAATAAAGAGAGTGTGATTGTCACTTGGGAGACTTCTCTTAAAGTAGCCTTTGTTGGGTTTGTCGAGAACGACATCTATGTAGTGGACTTCTCTAAAGAAGACATGTGTGCCGCGACATGCCTAATGGCTAAAGTTGATGTGGGGTGGCTTTGGCATCGCCGACTAGCCCACACCAATATGAGAATGTTACATGACCTCCAAAGTGGCAATCACGTTCTAGGACTAACCAAAGCTAAGTTTGCTAAAGATCGTGTGTGTAGCTCTTGTACCTTTGGGAAGCAACATGGAGAACAACACCCAACCAAGACAACTATCTCCACCACAAGAATTCTCGAGCTCATTCACTTAGATCTCTTTGGCCCACTATCCTATGATAGCCTCGGAGGAAAGAAGTAATGCTTGGTGATTGTGGATGATTATTCAAGATATTGTTGGGTGTATTTCTTCAAGAGGAAAAGTGAAACTCAAAATAGAGTCATCGAGTTCATCACTCTAGTGGAGCGCCAACACAATGCTACCATATTGGCCATTCGGAGTGATAATGGCTCGGAGTTCAAGAACTACACCGTTGAGGGTTTTCTTAGTGAAGAAGGCATTGCTCATCAATATTCCACTCCCTATACCCCTCAACAAAATGGTGTTGCGGAGAGAAAGAACCGGACTTTGATGGATGCGGCTAGAACTATGATTGCGGAGTTCTCTTCTCCCTATAACTTTTGGGCCGAAGCCGTCTCCACCGATTGTCATGCTACCAACCGGCTCTATCTTCGCAAGATCTTGAACAAGACTCCCTATGAGATTCTCACGGGCAAGAAACCGGATGTATCTTATTTCAAGTTCTTCGGTTGCAAGTGCTTCATTCGCAAGAAAGGAAAACGGTTGTCAAAATTTGAGACTAGATCTTATGAGGGTATCTTTGTTGGCTATGCCATGAATGCTCACGCCTATAGAGTCTACAACAAGTCCACCGGGCAAGTTGAAGAAGCTATAGACGTAGTGTTTGATGAGGACAACGGCTCCCAAGGGGGGCGTATAGATCATGGTGTTGTAGGAGATGCAATTCCTCCCATCATCATAAGAAGAATGGGGATTGGTGAAATAATTCCCATTGAGGGTTACCGGATGACGGAGGGAGAAGGACTATGCCCCACTCAAGTGGAGCCATTGACTACACCCATTGATGATCAAGCTATCCAACAAGATGCACCAAGCCCTCAAGCTAACAATCAAGGCCAAGCTAATGAACAAGGCCAAGCAACTCATCTAAATCATGATCAAGATTCTATCATTGTTGAGAATGCTCAACCTAGTGGTGATTCATCACCCATCATTCATCAAGGACAAAATGAAGATGGACATGTCTCCGATGAAGAAGGTGATTCTCAATCCATATCCAAGGAATCTTTGGAGGAGATACTAGCACGTAGAGCAAAGAGAAGGCTAGAGAATCTTGAACGAGCGGGTCATACGGAGGACAAGATTCTTGGACAAGTTCGTGGAAGAGTGGTCACTAGAAGACAATTGCGGATTTTAGCAAGGCTCATGCTTTTGTCTCTTTCATTGAACCCAAGAAGGTATATGAAGCTCTCGAGGATCAAGATTGGCTTGAAGCCATGCATGATGAACTCAATAACTTCGAGCGCAACAAAGTGTGGAAATTAGTGCCAAGACCCAAGGATTGCAAAAATGTCATTGGCACCAAATGGGTGTTCAAGAACAAGCAAGACAAAGATGGCATTGTCATTCGCAACAAGGCAAGATTGGTGGCCAAAGGTTTTTCTCAAGTCGAAGGTATCGATTTCGGTGAAACCTTTGCCCCCGTAGCTCGCCTTGAATCCATTTGCATCTTACTTGCCTATGCATCTCATCATAACTTCAAGTTACAACAAATGGATGTCAAAAGTGCTTTCCTTAATGGTCCCATTAATGAGTTAGTATATGTCAAGCAACCTCCGGGTTTCGAGGATCCCAACCACCCCGATCATGTCTATAAACTTGATAAGGCGCTCTATGGACTTAAACAAGCTCCACGTGCGTGGTATGAGCACCTTAAAGAGTTTCTAGTAGATCGCGGGTTTAATGTTGGTTTAATCGATCCCACCCTCTTTACCAAGACCGTTGGAGGTGACTTGTTCATATGCCAACTCTACGTGGATGACATCATTTTTGGGTCTACTAACACTTTGTTCAATGAGGAGTTTTGCAAGCTTATGACCGATAGGTTTGAGATGTCTATGATGGGAGAGTTGGTGTTCTTCCTTGGCTTTGAAGTAAATCAATATTATGAAGGGACTTTCATCAAACAAGCCAAATACACTCAAGACATGCTCAAGAGGTTTAATATGAATGATGCCAAACCTATGAAGACTCCTATGTCCACGACCACCGACTTGAAACCCGACCCTAACGGTAAAGAGGTAGATCAAAAGGTATACCGCTCCATGATTGGCTCTTTGCTCTACCTTTGTGCATCTAGACCCGATATCATGTATAGCGTAGGTAAATGTGCAAGGTTTCAAGCCTCCCCAAGGCAAAGTCATTTGGAAGCTATGAAACGAATCTTTCGATATCTAGTTCATACCCCAAACTTCGGTCTTTGGTACCCCAAGGGTTCAAGCTTTCAGCTCATTGGATACTCCGATGCGGATTATGCGGGAGAGAAGACGGATAGGAAGTCCACATCCGGTGGTTGTCAATTTCTTGGCCGCTACTTGGTATGTTGGTCTTCTAAGAAGCAAAATTGCATTGCTCTCTCCACCACCGAGGCCGAGTATATCTCTGCGGCAAGTTGTTGTGCCCAATTGCTATGGATGAGGCAAACCTTGAAGTATTATGGTATTTATTTTGACAAGGTGCCTCTTCTTTGTGACAATGAGAGTGCTATCAAGATCGCCTACAACCCGGTTCTTCACTCCAAGACGAAGCACATTGAGATCCGTCATCATTTCATTCGGGATCATGTTGAGAAAGGTGATATTGATCTCTCATATGTCTCCACGACGGATCAACTTGCCGATATCTTCACGAAGGCCCTTGATGAACCAAGATTTTGAGCTTTGAGGAATGAACTAAATGTCATAGATTCCTCCAACTTCACTTGAAACCTTGCATATCTACCCTCATTATGCATGCTATTAGGCTTAGATGTAGGCATGGACATAGGGGGAGCGCTACTCAACTCATGAATATGCACTCCTCCTATTATGCGAAAAACAATTCATCATTGCATATCTAGTCAATTGTGACTTATTGTGCTTAATTGTGAGTAGTAATTTTGGACCCAAGATATATCTTCGCGGTGCCAAGTTACACACTCAAACATGGTGGCTTCGGCCACCGACCTTTGGTATGTTTTGGATCTTTCACGCCTATCATATCTCCGTCTTGACAACTCGTACGGGTTCGGTCTTCTACCTTTTTATTGCTTCTTGCGAACCTCTTCGAGTAATGTCTCTCGTATATCAGTGACGATTTTCCAACCCAAGCCTCCCTTGCCCAAACCAATATTTCTATCAAAATGCTCGTGTTTTTACAATCTTGGCGCGCGAAAATTTGGTTGAGCGGAGGCTCCGGTGAATCCACCGGAGGCTCCGCTGCCATGGGCGGAGGCTCCAGTGAATCCACCGGAGGCTCCGCTGCCCCTGTCCACCGGAACACCACCGGAGGCTCCGCTGGCTCATATTTGGTCAGCGGGCCTGAAATTGACAATTTTTGTGGACAAAGGGTGCAGGCTCCGGTGGGAACCACCAGAGGCTCCGCTGGGGGGAGCGGAGGCTCCGGTGAAACCACCGGAGGCTCCGGCGGGGGCAGTTTTTCGTGGATAAGGGCTGGGGCGTGCCGGGGTAAGTGAGATCCATTCTCATTTTCCCCCACCCGCCCCCTTTCTTCTTCCTCACGAACTGCCGCCGCCCCCAAGCTTTTCGCCGCCGGATTGGGGAGCTCCACCGCGGGGTGACCTTCTCCTTGCCTTGGGACGCCCCGGGAACCTTGCCTCCTTCCTTTTTCACCATGGATGACGCGGGTATGTGCTCTCTCTCTCTCTCTCTCATCTAGTTGAAGGATGGGATGCATAGGAGTTCATGTTCTTGCTCTCTAGATTCGTGGATTTGGAGTTTTAGGAGTGGAAGTTCTCAAGTACAAACCCTAGCAACCTAGATAATGCGTGTTAGGCTTGAATCATTGCGGTTGTAGGGAAGATTGGTTTGCCCTAACCCTAGTTATTCAACCCTAACACCATGTGTATCTTGGTTTCTTGGATTTGTGCGTGCTTTACCAACTCGAGCATTACTCTTCCTTCATGATCTCTTTGCTTTTCTCTTAGATGCTTCCGGTTCCAAGGGGGGGTCGTTACAAGACCACCGGTCGTCGCAAGACTCCTCAAGTGGATGAGATTGAGGAAGAACTTGACAACACTCAAACCAAGCGCAAGCGGTTCCCGGCCACCGAGAAAAAGTTGTCAAAGAAGAACACCGCCAAAACTGCCTCCAAGATGTTCGAGGCGGTTTTTGTGAAGGAAAGGCGTGAGAACCCCTATGTGGTTGCCCGTGATCGCTTGATGCCACAATTCCGGGGCAAGGATCCACGTTTCCACACTGTTTTCCAAGGGCAAATCTATAATGAGATCTTGATGAGCAAGCCGAAGGATAATGTCGTCCCTCAACACGCCATCAACCTTGGGCACATGGAAAGGAACCACAACTACTTTGGGGAGGCTCTTGAGCTCATTGAGAGGTTTGTACTTGGTCCCATAATTAGTCTTCAACAAGATTTTGATGAAATCTTGTCTGTCAGTTTCTAGCCACCGTTCATCTCTCCAATGAGACCGAACGCAACCTCATTTGGATGACTAAGGGAAGACAACTTGACATCAAGTGGAAAGATGTTGGCACTCTTCTTGGTTACCCGGATTTTGGTCCATTTGCTGAGGGTGAAGAGTTTGCTAATGGATGGTTCCGAGTTCATGTCATCAACACTGTGTCCCTTTCCAAGGATCAACTCACTCCTCTCTATCACTGGAAGAAGTACGCCATTGGGTTTGTCAAGGGTCTCTGCCCCACATATGATATCATGTTGCGCATCTATAGAGAGACCATCAACCCAAAGGCAGGGAATGTGGATGAGATCCAGGGTTTCTTGAAGAACCTCATGCTCCTAACTCATCAACAGCGGATGGCTGACACTCCTCGCAAGCTTGACGTGCTTGACTATATTTGGAATGAGCTGTGGCACACCGTGATCAACCGCAAGAATGCTTTCTTTGGACCGTTCATCATGAAGATCATCTTGGACGTGTGGGATGAAAAGTTTCCGGATGAACCACTTGACGATGAGGGTTGGATCCCTCACACGGAAAAGAGACTCCTCATCAAGGACCACACAGAACCAATTGAGCATCCCACTCCCGCCGTTTGCAAGCACAAGGCCAAGCCCCGCATCATTGTTGATGAGGAAGAAGAAGAGGCCGGTCCATCTCAACCTCCTCCATCTAGCAATGCTTTTAAATGGATGGCAAGGGCCCTCAAGAAGGTGTTCCGTTTGAACAAGAAGATTGAGCAACATCAATGGGAATCTCATTATGATCAAGAGCTCAAGAACCGCAACAAATCTCAAGCCTCTCGTCAACGTATCCGTGAGGAAGGTCTCTCCATTGACTCCCCGGTTCTTCCTAGCATCACGGATTGGGACAAATGGCAAGCAAAGGACTCCAAGGGCAAGCTAATTGAGTGGTCCGAGGAAGAAGGAGACGAAGCTACTAGCTCTCACCGCCGTGCCCCCTCTCCGGACCCGGAAGCCTCCTCCGAGTGATCTTCGGGACGTTAGCATCTTGATCTCCCTCTTTTGGTATCTTGATGCCAAAGGGGGAGAGAGAGAGATATTAGGAACTGGCATTTGCATGGGTCTCCCTCAAGCTTGCTTCTTCGATTTGCATCTCTTATTTGCTTGAGGGAGTTTGGCTTCTTATTTGGTCATTTGGAACTTCGTGTGTTTACATTATTCCTATCTACCGTGAACCTCGTTATATTATGCATGTATGAACCTCGTATCATATTATCTATGTGTTATGTGTGTTATGTGATATCGTTGTCATATTATTCTTATATATCATGCCTAGATACTCTCAATATGAAAGGAGCATACCTTTATGGGGAGCTCCGTTCACATTGTGTTCATATTGTGTTTTTATCATGCAAATAGATATGTTGTCATCAATTACCAAAAAGGGGGAGAATGAAAGGTCATCGTCCGTTTTGGTAAGTATATGACAACATATCTACTTAATCTAATGTTTGTTCGATGAATGAAATTGCCCAGGTTAAATTAGGGTCACTATCTATATGGGGCACGTGTTTATTTTATATGGAAAGAGCAAGGAGAAAGAAACCCAGGAAGCCATTTTGTGCAGGAGCGAAGGCTCCGGTGAATCCACCGGAGGCTCCGCCCAGGCTCCGGTGCGGATCCGGTGTGGGCTCCGCCCAAACCTCCCTCTGGTGCATAGGAGCGGAGGCCAGGGCGGAACCTCCGGTGGGCGGAACCTCCGCCACTTCCACCGGAGGCTCCGCCACCCTCAACTACTGGGCCTGCACACACACGGGGTCCGGTGCACCTCCGGTGGAGGCTCCGCCCAACCACCGTTCTGTTGGATAAGAGCGGAGGCTCCACCGGAGCCTCCGGTGGACCTCCGATGGCCTCCCTGGCCCCTGTGCAAATGGGCTCCGGTGAACTTCCGGTGGGGGCTCCGCTCAAACGCTATTCTGTTGGACAAGTGCGGAGGTTCCACCGGAGGCTCCGGTGCGCCTCCGGTGGGCGGAACCTCCGTAGATCCCACCGGAACCTCCGCCCCGTATTCCAGCAAACGTGAGCTGGTGCGCTGCGCAATTGACTGAAGCCCACCGGAGCCTCCGGTGCTCCTGGACTGCAACGGCCTCTTAAATGGAAGGGGTATAAATACCCCTTCCCCTACCTCTTAAATGCTAAGCTTTTCCCATTTCTCTCTCCTAGCCATTAATGAAAGCTTCATCCGCCTAGATCTCCCACTCCGTCCACCCAATCACTCCCATACTTGGTGGAGAGCTAGAGGAGGCCTAGATCCACACTTCCACCAAAGGAATCCCAAATCCATCCACCACAACCTAGTAGATCTAGAATCCTACTTGAGGCCTAGAAACCTTAGTAGATCTTGTGCTTGTAGCTTCCACCTTGTTGCAAGAAGCTACGGATTGCTTGAGAGCCTCCATCCATCTTGTGGAGTGACCTCGAGCCCTTGTAAAGGTTTGGTCAACGCCTTCAAGTCGACCTCATAGTGGAAACGAGAATCTCCCTCACCGGAGAAGCTCAAGGAGAACAAGGTGTGCACAATCGTGCTATTGAGGAGCGCCTAGGTGGCTCCCCACCTCTCCAACGTAGACGTACTTCTCTTTGAGAAGGAACTACGGGAATCATATCCTTGTCTCCTTGTTTACACTTATTGTTTGCTTCACTACCTTACGCTTTACTTTCGTTGCACATATTATCTTGCTCACATAGGTTGCTCACCTAGATGCACATCTAGAGAACATTACCTTATCTCGTTTAGCCTCACTAAAAGGAAAGGAAAAGAAAAATTGGTAGTCAACCTATTCACCCCCCCTCTAGTTGATCATAGTGCACTTTCAATTGGTATCAGAGCCGAGGCTCTTACTAAGGGCTTAACCGCCCAAGAGTACATTGGTCGATGAAAATGCCCCCGGAAGTTCTAGTGCGGAAATCTCCAAAATGGCCGACACTATATCTAACCTACAATATACGGTTGGAGTTCTCCAAACCGAACTATCTAAGGTTAGCTCTAGTGTTAGTTCGGAGGTTTCTAGCATAAAGAAAATGATGGAGGCACTGATGGGGAAAACCAAGGAGTCCACGGAACCACCCCTCACCACCAACGATGTTAGCTCGGACGAAGAATCCATTCCGGATATCGACGAGATGGAAGCTAACATCGCTTTAGCTAAGGCGAAAGCCAAAGCAAAAGCCGATAAAAAGGCTAAGAGTGGTGGGAGCTCCGAGGGCTCCAAGTCTCAATCGGCTAACGGTTCGGGGTCTCACTCTAAAGTTCCACCACCTCCCAATTATGATTCTATCCACCCTATTGCCACTATGCCACACATGGTTAATGTTGGAGTTCCTCCCATGCTTAACACTAACGAGTTCTCTTCTTGGAAGTTCGATATGGAGTCCCACATTTCAGGATCTTGCACCGCATTGTGGAGAAGCATTCTCCATGGATTCCACCCTCACGATCCGAACAACTTGCTCCAAGAGAGGATGTGGAATTTCAACTCAACAAGACCGATCTTGTGACTACCAAAAGACTCTCCCAAGAGAACATCTTGAACACATTCGCGGTATCAAGACCGCCAAGGAAGCTTGGGATAAGCTTGACTCCTTGTTCCAAGGCAATGCAAGAACCCAATCATCCAAATATGATGTTTCTCTTGACAAGTCCGAGAACTTTGTCATGCTTGAAGATGAAAGTCCCGAGGAGCTATATAGAAGAGTGGTCACCCTTGGCAATCAATTAACGGACTTTGGAAAAGAGGAAATCTCCGATGAGTGGATCAAGAGGAAATTTGTCAAGGCCATAACTCCTTTTGAGAAGAATCTCTCCACTAGCATTCGAACAAGATCCGACTACAACTCCCTCAACTCCATTGGTGTCCTTAGTGAGTTCATAGTCATATCCTTATCTCACAAGAGCGCGGATGATGCTCTTGCTCGCTCAAGAGGCCATGGGAAGTCTCCTAACCTTGCCTTGAAGTCTAAGGCCATGGCCAAGATAGAAGAAGTGGATGATGATGATGAGGACTATGAAGATACATACAAGGGTGCCCACAAATGTATTGCTCTTTCCATGCAAGGGTATTGGAAGAGATGGGAGGCTCACAAGGCCGGTGCCCCTAGACTTTCAAGGAACAAGACCTTTAGGAAGAAAGGGGAGCGGCCAAGGACATGTTACAATTGTGGAAGTGCAAACCACTTCGTCAAAGAGTGTCCCTTTGAGCCACGAGAAGAGAATGAAGGGAAGCTTGTTCGCAAGGACAAGAACAAAGCTCCACAAAACAAGAACCTCGCTAGAAGAGTCCCAAGGGCTCTATATGTTCAAGAGGGCCCCACATTGGAAACATACTACTCCGGAGATGAAGGAGAAGATGAAGTCGTAGGTGTTGCCCACGTCGCCATAGCTACGACTTCCTCTTCATCGGTCTCTCTATTTGAATATCCCAATGAGAAGGCATCGATCCGACCTACATGTCTCATGGCAAAAGCCACCGCGGGAAACGCTTCCGGATCAAATAGATGGACAGTCGATAGTGGTGCATCCCAACACATGACCGGAAGCCATGACGCAATGAGTAATATTGAACCTCCTTTACCACATCTCAATTGCGTTACAATTGGTGACAAGTCCGAGCTTAAGGTATTGGGACGAGGCAAGGTAGCTATCTCAAATGATTTATCAATTGAGAATGTTCTCCTTGTTGAGTCCCTTGGCTATAACTTGATGTCCGTTCTTCAACTTGCAAATTGTGGTTTACCTCGTTCTTTAATAAAGAGAGTGTGATTGTCACTTGGGAGACTTCTCTTAAAGTAGCCTTTGTTGGGTTTATCGAGAACGGCATCTATGTAGTGGACTTCTCTAAAGAAGACACGTGTGTCGCGACATGCCTAATGGCTAGAGTTGATGTGGGGTGGCTTTGGCATCGCCGACTAGCCCACACCAATATGAGAATGTTACATGACCTCCAAAGTGGCAATCACGTTCTAGGACTAACCAAAGCTAAGTTTGCTAAAGATCGTGTGTGTAGCTCTTGTACCTTTGGGAAGCAACATGGAGAACAACACCCAACCAAGACAACTATCTCCACCACAAGAATTCTCGAGCTCATTCACTTAGATCTCTTTGGCCCACTATCCTATGATAGCCTCGGAGGAAAGAAGTATTGCTTGGTGATTGTGGATGATTATTCAAGATATTGTTGGGTGTATTTCTTCAAGAGGAAAAGTGAAACTCAAAATAGAGTCATCGAGTTCATCACTCTAGTGGAGCGCCAACACAATGCTACCATATTGGCCATTCGGAGTGATAATGGCTCGGAGTTCAAGAACTACACCGTTGAGGGTTTTCTTAGTGAAGAAGGCATTGCTCATCAATATTCCACTCCCTATACCCCTCAACAAAATGGTGTTGCGGAGAGAGGACCGGACTTTGATGGATGCGGCTAGAACTATGATTGCGGAGTTCTCTTCTCCCTATAACTTTTGGGCCGAAGCCGTCTCCACCGATTGTCATGCTACCAACCGGCTCTATCTTCGCAAGATCTTGAACAAGACTCCCTATGAGATTCTCACGGGCAAGAAACCGGATGTATCTTATTTCAAGTTCTTCGGTTGCAAGTGCTTCATTCGCAAGAAAGGAAAACAGTTGTCAAAATTTGAGACTAGATCTTATGAGGGTATCTTTGTTGGCTATGCCACGAATGCTCACGCCTATAGAGTCTACAACAAGTCCACCGGGCAAGTTGAAGAAGCTATAGACGTAGTGTTTGATGAGGACAACGGCTCCCAAGGGGGGCGTATAGATCATGGTGTTGTAGGAGATGCAATTCCTCCCATCGTCATAAGAAGAATGGGGATTGGTGAAATAATTCCCATTGAGGGTTACCGGATGACGGAGGGAGAAGGACTATGCCCCACTCAAGTGGAGCCATTGACTACACCCATTGATGATCAAGCTATCCAACAAGATGCACCAAGCCCTCAAGCTAACAATCAAGGCCAAGCTAATGAACAAGGCCAAGCAACTCATCTAAATCATGATCAAGATTCTATCATTGTTGAGAATGCTCAACCTAGTGGTGATTCATCACCCATCATTCATCAAGGACAAAATGAAGATGGACATGTCTCCGATGAAGAAGGTGATTCTCAATCCATATCCAAGGAATCTTTGGAGGATATACTAGCACGTAGAGCAAAGAGAAGGCTAGAGAATCTTGAACGATGGGTCATACGGAGGACAAGATTCTTGGACAAGTTCGTGGAAGAGTGGTCACTAGAAGACAATTGGCGGATTTTAGCAAGGCTCATGCTTTTGTCTCTTTCATTGAACCCAAGAAGGTATATGAAGCTCTCGAGGATCAAGATTGGCTTGAAGCCATGCATGATGAACTCAATAACTTCGAGCGCAACAAAGTGTGGAAATTAGTGCCAAGACCCAAGGATTGCAAAAATGTCATTGGCACCAAATGGGTGTTCAAGAACAAGCAAGACAAAGATGGCATTGTCAATCGCAACAAGGCAAGATTGGTGGCCAAAGGTTTTTCTCAAGTCGAAGGTATCGATTTCGGTGAAACCTTTGCCCCCGTAGCTTGCCTTGAATCCATTCGCATCTTACTTGCCTATGCATCTCATCGTAACTTCAAGTTACAACAAATGGATGTCAAAAGTGCTTTCCTTAATGGTCCCATTAATGAGTTAGTATATGTCAAGCAACCTCCGGGTTTCGAGGATCCCAACCACCCCGATCATGTCTATAAACTTGATAAGGCGCTCTATGGACTTAAACAAGCTCCACGTGCGTGGTATGAGCACCTTAAAGAGTTTCTAGTAGATCGCGGGTTTAATGTTGGTTTAATCGATCCCACCCTCTTTACCAAGACCGTTGGAGGTGACTTGTTCATATGCCAACTTTACGTGGATGACATCATTTTTGGGTCTACTAACACTTTGTTCAATGAGGAGTTTTGCAAGCTTATGACCGATAGGTTTGATATGTCTATGATGGGAGAGTTGGTGTTCTTCCTTGGCTTTGAAGTAAATCAATATTATGAAGGGACTTTCATCAAACAAGCCAAATACACTCAAGACATGCTCAAGAGGTTTAATATGAATGATGCCAAACCTATGAAGACTCCTATGTCCACGACCACCGACTTGAAACCCGACCCTAACGGTAAAGAGGTAGATCAAAAGGTATACCGCTCCATGATTGGCTCTTTGCTCTACCTTTGTGCATCTAGACCCGATATCATGTATAGCGTAGGTAAATGTGCAAGGTTTCAAGCCTCCCCAAGGCAAAGTCATTTGGAAGCTATGAAACGAATCTTTCGATATCTAGTTCATACCCCAAACTTCGGTCTTTGGTACCCCAAGGGTTCAAGCTTTCAGCTCATTGGATACTCGGATGCGGATTATGCGGGAGAGAAGACGGATAGGAAGTCCACATCCGGTGGTTGTCAATTTCTTGGCCGCTCCTTGGTATGTTGGTCTTCTAAGAAGCAAAATTGCATTGCTCTCTCCACCACCGAGGCCGAGTATATCTCTGCGGCAAGTTGTTGTGCCCAATTGCTATGGATGAGGCAAACCTTGAAGTATTATGGTATTTATTTTGACAAGGTGCCTCTTCTTTGTGACAATGAGAGTGCTATCAAGATCGCCTACAACCCGGTTCTTCACTCCAAGACGAAGCACATTGAGATCCGTCATCATTTCATTCGGGATCATGTTGAGAAAGGTGATATTGATCTCTCATATGTCTCCACGATGGATCAACTTGCCGATATCTTCACGAAGGCCCTTGATGAACCAAGATTTTGAGCTTTGAGGAATGAACTAAATGTCATAGATTCCTCCAACTTCACTTGAAACCTTGCATATCTACCCTCATTATGCATGCTATTAGGCTTAGATGTAGGCATGGACATAGGGGGAGCGCTACTCAACTCATGAATATGCACTCCTCCTATTATGCGAAAAACAATTCATCATTGCATATCTAGTCAATTGTGACTTATTGTGCTTAATTGTGAGTAGTAATTTTGGACCCAAGATATATCTTCGCGGTGCCAAGTTACACACTCAAACATGGTGGCTTCGGCCACCGACCTTTGGTATGTTTTGGATCTTTCACGCCTATCATATCTCCGTCTTGACAACTCGTACGGGTTCGGTCTTCTACCTTTTTATTGCTTCTTGCGAACCCCTTGGAGTAATGTCTCTCGTATATCAGTGACAATTTTCCAACCCAAGCCTCCCTTGCCCAAACCAATATTTCTATCAAAATGCTCGTGTTTTTACAATCTTGGCGCGCGAAAATTTGGTTGAGCGGAGGCTCCGGTGAATCCACCAGAGGATCCGCTGCCATGGGCGAAGGCTCCAGTGAATCCACCGGAGGCTCCGCTGCCCTGTCCACCGGAACACCACCGGAGGCTCCGCTGGCTCATATTTGGTCAGCGGGCCTGAAATTGACAATTTTTGTGGACAAGGGGTGCAGGCTCCGGTGGGAACCACCGGAGGCTCCGCTGGGGGGAGCGGAGGCTCCGGTGAAACCACCGGAGGCTCCGCCGGGGGCAGTTTTTCGTGGATAAGGGCTGGGGCGTGCCGGGGTAAGTGAGATCCATTCTCATTTTCCCCCACCCGCCCCCTTTCTTCTTCCTCACGAACTGCCGCCGCCCCCAAGCTTTTCGCCGCCGGATTGGGGAGCTCCACCGCGGGGAGACCTTCTCCTTGCCTTGGGACGCCCCGGGAACCTTGCCTCCTTCCTTTTTCACCATGGATGACGCGGGTATGTGCTCTCTCTCTCTCTCATCTAGTTGAAGGATGGGATGCATAGGAGTTCATGTTCTTGCTCTCTAGATTCGTGGATTTGGAGTTTTAGGAGTGGAAGTTCTCAAGTACAAACCCTAGCAACCTAGATAATGCGTGTTAGGCTTGAATCATTGCGGTTGTAGGGAAGATTGGTTTGCCCTAACCCTAGTTATTCAACCCTAACACCATGTGTATCTTGGTTTCTTGGATTTGTGCGTGCTTTACCAACTCGAGCATTACTCTTCCTTCATGATCTCTTTGCTTTTCTCTTAGATGCTTCCGGTTCCAAGGGGGGGTCGTTACAAGACCACCGGTCGTCGCAAGACTCCTCAAGTGGATGAGATTGAGGAAGAACTTGACAACACTCAAACCAAGCGCAAGCGGTTCCCAGCCACCGAGAAAAAGTTGTCAAAGAAGAACACCGCCAAAACTGCCTCCAAGATGTTCGAGGCGGTTTTTGTGAAGGAAAGGCGTGAGAACCCCTATGTGGTTGCCCGTGATCGCTTGATGCCACAATTCCGGGGCAAGGATCCACGTTTCCACACTGTTTTCCAAGGGAAAATCTATAATGAGATCTTGATGAGCAAGCCGAAGGATAATGTCGTCCCTCAACACGCCATCAACCTTGGGCACATGGAAAGGAACCACAACTACTTTGGGGAGGCTCTTGAGCTCATTGAGAGGTTTGTACTTGGTCCCATAATTAGTCTTCAACAAGATTTTGATGAAATCTTGTCTGTCAGTTTCTAGCCACCGTTCATCTCTCCAATGAGACCGAACGCAACCTCATTTGGATGACTAAGGGAAGACAACTTGACATCAAGTGGAAAGATGTTGGCACTCTTCTTGGTTACCCGGATTTTGGTCCATTTGCTGAGGGTGAAGAGTTTGCTAATGGATGGTTCCGAGTTCATGTCATCAACACTGTGTCCCTTTCCAAGGATCAACTCACTCCTCTCTATCACTGGAAGAAGTACGCCATTGGGTTTGTCAAGGGTCTCTGCCCCACATATGATATCATGTTGCGCATCTATAGAGAGACCATCAACCCAAAGGCGGGGAATGTGGATGAGATCCAGGGTTTCTTGAAGAACCTCATGCTCCTAACTCATCAACAGCGGATGGCTGACACTCCTCGCAAGCTTGACGTGCTTGACTATATTTGGAATAAGCTGTGGCACACCGTGATCAACCGCAAGAATGCTTTCTTTGGACCGTTCATCATGAAGATCATCTTGGACGTGTGGGATGAAAAGTTTCCGGATGAACCACTTGACGATGAGGGTTGGATCCCTCACACGGAAAAGAGACTCCTCATCAAGGACCACACAGAACCAATTGAGCATCCCACTCCCGCCGTTTGCAAGCACAAGGCCAAGCCCCGCATCATTGTTGATGAGGAAGAAGAAGAGGCCGGTCCATCTCAACCTCCTCCATCTAGCAATGCTTTTAAATGGATGGCAAGGGCCCTCAAGAAGGTGTTCCGTTTGAACAAGAAGATTGAGCAACATCAATGGGAATCTCATTATGATCAAGAGCTCAAGAACCGCAACAAATCTCAAGCCTCTCGTCAACGTCTCCGTGAGGAAGGTCTCTCCATTGACTCCCCGGTTCTTCCTAGCATCACGGATTGGGACAAATGGCAAGCAAAGGACTCCAAGGGCAAGCTAATTGAGTGGTCCGAGGAAGAAGGAGACGAAGCTACTAGCTCTCACCGCCGTGCCCCCTCTCCGGACCCGGAAGCCTCCTCCGAGTGATCTTCGGGACGTTAGCATCTTGATCTCCCTCTTTTGGTATCTTGATGCCAAAGGGGGAGAGAGAGATATATTAGGAACTGGCATTTGCATGGGTCTCCCTCAAGCTTGCTTCTTCGATTTGCATCTCTTATTTGCTTGAGGGAGTTTGGCTTCTTATTTGGTCATTTGGAACTTCGTGTGTTTACATTATTCCTATCTACCGTGAACCTCGTTATATTATGCATGTATGAACCTCGTATCATATTATCTATGTGTTATGTGTGTTATGTGATATCGTTGTCATATTATTCTTATATATCATGCCTAGATACTCTCAATATGAAAGGAGCATACCTTTAGGGGGAGCTCCGTTCACATTGTGTTCATATTGTGTTTTTATCATGCAAATAGATATGTTGTCATCAATTACCAAAAAGGGGGAGAATGAAAGATCATCGTCCGTTTTGGTAAGTATATGACAACATATCTACTTAATCTAATGTTTGTTCGATGAATGAAATTGCCCAGGTTAAATTAGGGTCACTATCTATATGGGGCACGTGTTTATTTTATATGGAAAGAGCAAGGAGAAAGAAACCCAGGAAGCCATTTTGTGCAGGAGCGAAGGCTCCGGTGAATCCACCGGAGGCTCCGCCCAGGCTCCGGTGCGGATCCGGTGTGGGCTCCGCCCAAACCTCCCTCTGGTGCATAGGAGCGGAGGCCAGGGCGGAACCTCCGGTGGGCGGAACCTCCGCCACTTCCACCGGAGGCTCCGCCACCCTCAACTACTGGGCCTGCACACACACGGGGTCCGGTGCACCTCCGGTGGAGGCTCCGCCCAAACACCGTTCTGTTGCATAAGATCGGAGGCTCCACCGGAGCCTCCGGTGGACCTCCGATGGCCTCCCTGGCCCCTGTGCAAATGGGCTCCGGTGAACTTCCGGTGGGGGCTCCGCTCAAACGCTATTCTGTTGGACAAGTGCGGAGGTTCCACCGGAGGCTCCGGTGCGCCTCCAGTGGGCGGAACCTCCGCAGATCCCACCGGAACCTCCGCCCCGTATTCCAGCAAACATGAGCTGGTGCGCTGCGCAACTGCGCAATTGACTGAAGCCCACCGGAGCCTCCGGTGCTCCTGGACTGCAACGGCCTCTTAAATGGAAGGGGTATAAATACCCCTTCCCCTACCTCTTAAATGCTAAACTTTTCCCATTTCTCTCTCCTAGCCATTAATGAAAGCTTCATCCGCCTAGATCTCCCACTCCGTCCACCCAATCACTCCCATACTTGGTGGAGAGCTAGAGGAGGCCTAGATCCACACTTCCACCAAAGGAATCCCAAATCCATCCACCACAACCTAGTAGATCTAGAATCCTACTTGAGGCCTAGAAACCTTAGTAGATCTTGTGCTTGTAGCTTCCACCTTGTTGCAAGAAGCTACGGATTGCTTGAGAGCCTCCATCCATCTTGTGGAGTGACCTCGAGCCCTTGTAAAGGTTTGGTCAACGCCTTCAAGTCGACCTCATAGTGGAAACGAGAATCTCCCTCACCGGAGAAGCTCAAGGAGAACAAGGTGTGCACAATCGTGCTATTGAGGAGCGCCTAGGTGGCTCCCCACCTCTCCAACGTAGACGTACTTCTCTTTGAGAAGGAACTACGGGAATCATATCCTTGTCTCCTTGTTTACACTTGTTGTTTGCTTCACTACCTTACGCTTTACTTCCGTTGCACATATTATCTTGCTCACATAGGTTTCTCACCTAGATGCACATCTAGAGAACATTACCTTATCTCGTTTAGCCTCACTAAAAGGAAAGGAAAAGAAAAATTGGTAGTCAACCTATTCACCCCCCCTCTAGTTGATCATAGTGCACTTTCAATTGGTATCAGAGCCGAGGCTCTTACTAAGGGCTTAACCGCCCAAGAGTACATTGGTCGATGAAAATGCCCCCGGAAGTTCTAGTGCGGAAATCTCCAAAATGGCCGACACTATATCTAACCTACAAGATACGGTTGGAGTTCTCCAAACCGAACTATCTAAGGTTAGCTCTAGTGTTAGTTCGGAGGTTTCTAGCATAAAGAAAATGATGGAGGCACTGATGGGGAAAACCAAGGAGTCCACGGAACCACCCCTCACCACCAACGATGTTAGCTCGGACGAAGAATCCATTCCGGATATCGACGAGATGGAAGCTAACATCGCTTTAGCTAAGGCGAAAGCCAAAGCATAAGCCGATAAAAAGGCTAAGAGTGGTGGGAGCTCCGAGGGCTCCAAGTCTCAATCGGCTAACGGTTCGGGGTCTCACTCTAAAGTTCCACCACCTCCCAATTATGATTCTATCCACCCTATTGCCACTATGCCACACATGGTTAATGTTGGAGTTCCTCCCATGCTTAACACTAACGAGTTCTCTTCTTGGAAGTTCGATATGGAGTCCCATATTTCAGGATCTTGCACCGCATTGTGGAGAAGCATTCTCCATGTATTCCACCCTCACGATCCGAACAACTTGCTCCAAGAGAGGATGTGGAATTTCAACTCAACAAGACCAATCTTGTGACTATCCAAAAGACTCTCCCAAGAGAACATCTTGAACACATTCGCGGTATCAAGACCGCCAAGGAAGCTTGGGATAAGCTTGACTCCTTGTTCCAAGGCAATGCAAGAATCCAATCATCCAAATATGATGTTTCTCTTGACAAGTCCGAGAACTTTGTCATGCTTGAAGATGAAAGTCCCGAGGAGCTATATAGAAGAGTGGTCACCCTTGGCAATCAATTAACGGACTTTGGAAAAGAGGAAATCTCCGATGAGTGGATCAAGAGGAAATTTGTCAAGGCCATAACTCCTTTTGAGAAGAATCTCTCCACTAGCATTCGAACAAGATCCGACTACAACTCCCTCAACTCCATTGGTGTCCTTAGTGAGTTCATAGCCATATTCTTATCTCACAAGAGCGCGGATGATGCTCTTGCTCGCTCAAGAGGCCATGGGAAGTCTCCTAACCTTGCCTTGAAGTCTAAGGCCATGGCCAAGATAGAAGAAGTGGATGATGATGATGAGGACTATGAAGATACATACAAGGGTGCCCACAAATGTATTGCTCTTGCCATGCAAGGGTATTGGAAGAGATGGGAGGCTCACAAGGCCGGTGCCCCTAGACCTTCAAGGAACAAGACCTTTAGGAAGAAAGGGGAGCGGCCAAGGACATGTTACAATTGTGGAAGTGCAAACCACTTCGTCAAAGAGTGTCCCTTTGAGCTACGAGAAGAGAATGAAGGGAAGCTTGTTCGCAAGGACAAGAACAAAGCTCCACAAAACAAGAACCTCGCTAGAAGAGTCCCAAGGGCTCTATATGTTCAAGAGGGCCCCACATTGGAAACATACTACTCCGGAGATGAAGGAGAAGATGAAGTCGTAGGTGTTGCCCACGTCGCCATAGCTACGACTTCCTCTTCATCGGTCTCTCTATTTGAATATCCCAATGAGAAGGCATCGATCCGACCTACATGTCTCATGGCAAAAGCCACCACGGGAAACGCTTCCGGATCAAATAGATGGACAGTCGATAGTGGTGCATCCCAACACATGACCGGAAGCCATGACGCAATGAGTAATATTGAACCTCCTTTACCACATCTCAATTGCATTACAATTGGTGACAAGTACGAGCTTAAGGTATTGGGACGAGGCAAGGTAGCTATCTCAAATGATTTATCAATTGAGAATGTTCTCCTTGTTGAGTCCCTTGGCTATAACTTGATGTCCGTTCTTCAACTTGCAAATTGTGGTTTTACCTTGTTCTTTAATAAAGAGAGTGTGATTGTCACTTGGGAGACTTCTCTTAAAGTAGCCTTTGTTGGGTTTGTCCAGAACGGCATCTATGTAGTGGACTTCTCGAAAAAAGACACGTGTGCCGCGACATGCCTAATGGCTAGAGTTGATGTGGGGTGGCTTTGGCATCGCCGACTAGCCCACACCAATATGAGAATGTTACATGACCTCCAAAGTGGCAATCACGTTCTAGGACTAACCAAAGCTAAGTTTGCTAAAGATCGTGTGTGTAGCTCTTGTACCTTTGGGAAGCAACATGGAGAACAACACCCAACCAAGACAACTATCTCCACCACAAGAATTCTCGAGCTCATTCACTTAGATCTCTTTGGCCCACTATCCTATGATAGCCTCGGAGGAAAGAAGTATTGCTTGGTGATTGTGGATGATTATTCAAGATATTGTTGGGTGTATTTCTTCAAGAGGAAAAGTGAAACTCAAAATAGAGTCATCGAGTTCATCACTCTAGTGGAGCGCCAACACAATGCTATCATATTGGCCATTCGGAGTGATAATGGCTCGGAGTTCAAGAACTACACCGTTGAGGGTTTTCTTAGTGAAGAAGGCATTGCTCATCAATATTCCACTCCCTATACCCCTCAACAAAATGGTGTTGCAGAGAGAAAGGACCGGACTTTGATGGATGCGGCTAGAACTATGATTGCGGAGTTCTCTTCTCCCTATAACTTTTGGGCCGAAGCCGTCTCCACCGCTTGTCATGCTACCAACCGGCTCTATCTTCGCAAGATCTTGAACAAGACTCCCTATGAGATTCTCACGGGCAAGAAACCGGATGTATCTTATTTCAAGGTCTTCGGTTGCAAGTGCTTCATTCGCAAGAAAGGAAAACGGTTGTCAAAATTTGAGACTAGATCTTATGAGGGTATCTTTGTTGGCTATGCCACGAATGCTCACGCCTATAGAGTCTACAACAAGTCCACCGGGCAAGTTGAAGAAGCTATAGACGTAGTGTTTGATGAGGACAACGGCTCCCAAGGGGGGCGTATAGATCATGGTGTTGTAGGATATGAAATTCCTCCCATCGTCATAAGAAGAATGGGGATTGGTGAAATAATTCCCATTGAGGGTTACCGGATGACGGAGGGAGAAGGACTATGCCCCACTCAAGTGGAGCCATTGACTACACCCATTGATGATCAAGCTATCCAACAAGATGCACCAAGCCCTCAAGCTAACAATCAAGTCCAAGCTAATGAACAAGGCCAAGCAACTCATCTAAATCATGATCAAGATTCTATCATTGTTGAGAATGCTCAACCTAGTGGTGATTCATCACCCATCATTCATCAAGGACAAAATGAAGATGGACATGTCTCCGATGAAGAAGGTGATTCTCAATCCATATCCAAGGAATCTTTGGAGGAGATACTAGCACGTAGAGCAAAGAGAAGGCTAGAGAATCTTGAACGAGCGGGTCATACGGAGGACAAGATTCTTGGACAAGTTCGTGGAAGAGTGGTCACTAGAAGGCAATTGGCGGATTTTAGCAAGGCTCATGCTTTTGTCTCTTTCATTGAACCCAAGAAGGTATATGAAGCTCTCGAGGACCAAGATTGGCTTGAAGCCATGCATGATGAACTCAATAACTTCGAGCGCAACAAAGTGTGGAAATTAGTGCCAAGACCCAAGGATTGCAAAAATATCATTGGCACCAAATGGGTGTTCAAGAACAAGCAAGACAAAGATGGCATTGTCATTCGCAACAAGGCAAGATTGGTGGCCAAAGGTTTTTGTCAAGTCGAAGGTATCGATTTCGGTGAAACCTTTGCCCCCGTAGCTCGCCTTGAATCCATTCGCATCTTACTTGCCTATGCATCTCATCATAACTTCAAGTTACAACAAATGGATGTCAAAAGTGCTTTCCTTAATGGTCCCATTAATGAGTTAGTATATGTCAAGCAACCTCCGGGTTTCGAGGATCCCAACCACCCCGATCATGTCTATAAACTTGATAAGGCGCTCTATGGACTTAAACAAGCTCCACGTGCGTGGTATGAGCACCTTAAAGAGTTTCTAGTAGATCGCGGGTTTAACGTTGGTTTAATCGATCCCACCCTCTTTACCAAGACCGTTGGAGGTGACTTGTTCATATGCCAACTCTACGTGGATGACATCATTTTTGGGTCTACTAACACTTTGTTCAATGAGGAGTTTTGCAAGCTTATGACCGATAGGTTTGAGATGTCTATGATGGGAGAGTTGGAGTTCTTCCTTGGCTTTGAAGTAAATCAATATTATGAAGGGACTTTCATCAAACAAGCCAAATACACTCAAGACATGCTCAAGAGGTTTAATATGAATGATGCCAAACCTATGAAGACTCCTATGTCCACGACCACCGACTTGAAACCCGACCCTAACGGTAAAGAGGTAGATCAAAAGGTATACCGCTCCATGATTGGCTCTTTGCTCTACCTTTGTGCATCTAGACCCGATATCATGTATAGCGTAGGTAAATGTGCAAGGTTTCAAGCCTCCCCAAGGCAAAGTCATTTGGAAGCTATGAAACGAATCTTTCGATATCTAGTTCATACCCCAAACTTCGGTCTTTGGTACCCCAAGGGTTCAAGCTTTCAGCTCATTGGATACTCGGATGCGGATTATGCGGGAGAGAAGACGGATAGGAAGTCCACATCCGGTGGTTGTCAATTTATTGGCCTCTCCTTGGTATGTTGGTCTTCTAAGAAGCAAAATTGCATTGCTCTCTCCACCACCGAGGCCGAGTATATCTCTGCGGCAAGTTGTTGTGCCCAATTGCTATGGATGAGGCAAACCTTGAAGGATTATGGTATTTATTTTGACAAGGTGCCTCTTCTTTGTGACAATGAGAGTGCTATCAAGATCGCCTACAACCCGGTTCTTCACTCCAAGACGAAGCACATTGAGATCCGTCATCATTTCATTCGGGATCATGTTGAGAAAGGTGATATTGATCTCTCATATGTCTCCACGACGGATCAACTTGCCGATATCTTCACGAAGGCCCTTGATGAACCAAGATTTCGAGCTTTGAGGAATGAACTAAATTTCATAGATTCCTCCAGCTTCACTTGAAACCTTGCATATCTACCCTCATTATGCATGCTATTAGGCTTAGATGTAGGCATGGACATAGGGGGAGCGCTACTCAACTCATGAATATGCACTCCTCCTATTATGCGAAAAACAATTCATCATTGCATATCTAGTCAATTGTGACTTATTGTGCTTAATTGTGAGTAGTAATTTTGGACCCAAGATATATCTTCGCGGTGCCAAGTTACACACTCAAACATGGTGGCTTCGGCCACCGACCTTTGGTATGTTTTGGATCTTTCACGCCTATCATATCTCCGTCTTGACAACTCGTACGGGTTCGGTCTTCTACCTTTTTATTGCTTCTTGCGAACCCCTTCGAGTAATGTCTCTCGTATATCAGTGACGATTTTCCAACCCAAGCCTCCCTTGCCCAAACCAATATTTCTATCAAAATGCGCGTGTTTTTACAATCTTGGCGCGCGAAAATTTGGTTGAGCGGAGGCTCCGGTGAATCCACCGGAGGCTCCGCTGCCATGGGCGGAGGCTCCGGTGAATCCACCGGAGGCTAGCGGAGGCTCCGGTGAATCCACCGGAGGCTCCGCTGCTCCTGTCCACCGGAACACCACCGGAGGCTCCGCTGGCTCATATTTGGTCAGCGGGCCTGAAATTGACAATTTTTGTGGACAAGGGGTGCAGGCTCCGGTGGGAACCACCGGAGGCTCCGCTGGGTGGAGCGGAGGCTCCGGTGAAACCACCGGAGGCTCCGCCGGGGGCAGTTTTTCGTGGATAAGGGCTGGGGCGTGCCGGGGTAAGTGAGATCCATTCTCATTTTCCCCCACCCACCCCCTTTCTTCTTCCTCACGAACTGCCGCCGCCCCCAAGCTTTTCGCCGCTGGATTGGGGAGCTCCACCGCGGGGAGACCTTCTCCTTGCCTTGGGACGCCCCGGGAACCTTCCCTCCTTCCTTTTTCACCATGGATGACGCGGGTATGTGCTCTCTCTCTCTCTCTCTCTCTCATCTAGTTGAAGGATGGGATGCATAGGAGTTCATGTTCTTGCTCTCTAGATTCGTGGATTTAGAGTTTTAGGAGTGTAAGTTCTCAAGTACAAACACTAGCAACCTAGATAATGCGTGTTAGGCTTGAATCATTGCGGTTGTAGGGAAGATTGGTTTGCCCTAACCCTAGTTATTCAACCCTAACACCATGTGTATCTTGGTTTCTTGGATTTGTGCGTGCTTTACCAACTCGAGCATTACTCTTCCTTCATGATCTCTTTGCTTTTCTCTTAGATGCTTCCGGTTCCAAGGGGGTTCGTTACAAGACCACCGGTCGTCGCAAGACTCCTCAAGTGGATGAGATTGAGGAAGAACTTGACAGCACTCAAACCAAGCGCAAGCGGTTCCCGGACACCGAGAAAAAGTTGTCAAAGAAGAACACCGCCAAAACTGCCTCCAAGATGTCCGAGGCGGTTTTTGTGAAGGAAAGGCGTGAGAACCCCTATGTGGTTTCCCGTGACCGCTTGATGCCACAATTCCGGGGCAAGGATCCACGTTTCCACACTGTTTTCCAAGGGCAAATCTATAATGAGATCTTGATGAGGAAGCCGAAGGATAATGTCGTCCCTCAACACGCCATCAACCTTGGGCACATGGAAAGGAACCACAACTACTTTGGGGAGGCTCTTGAGCTCATTGAGAGGTTTGTACTTGGTCCCATAATTAGTCTTCAACAAGATTTTGATGAAATCTTGTCTGTCAGTTTCTAGCCACCGTTCATCTCTCCAATGAGACCGAACGCCACCTCATTTGGATGACTAAGGGAAGACAACTTGACATCAAGTGGAAAGATGTTGGCACTCTTCTTGGTTACCCGGATTTTAGTCCATTTGCTGAGGGTGAAGAGTTTGCTAATGGATGGTTCCGAGTTCATGTCATCAACACTGTGTCCCTTTCCAAGGGTCAACTCACTCCTCTCTATCACTGGAAGAAGTACGCCATTGGGTTTGTCAAGGGTCTCTGCCCCACATATGATATCATGTTGCGCATCTATAGAGAGACCATCAACCCAAAGGCGGGGAATGTGGATGAGATCCAGGGTTTCTTGAAGAACCTCATGCTCCTAACTCATCAACAACGGATGGCTGACACTCCTCGCAAGCTTGACGTGCTTGACTATATTTGGAATGAGCTGTGGCACACCGTGATCAACCGCAAGAATGCTTGCTTTGGACCGTTCATCATGAAGACCATCTTGGACGTGTGGGATGACAAGTTTCCGGATGAACCACTTGACGATGAGGGTTGGATCCCTCACACGGAAAAGAGACTCCTCATCAAGGACCACACGGAACCAATTGAGCATCCCACTCCCGCCATTTGCAAGCACAAGGCCAAGCCCCGCATCATTGTTGATGAGGAAGAAGAAGAGGCCGGTCCATCTCAACCTCCTCCATCTAGCAATGCTTTTAAATGGATGGCAAGGGCCCTCAAGAAGGTGTTCCGTTTGAACAAGAAGATTGAGCAACATCAATGGGAATCTCATTATGATCAAGAGCTCAAGAACCGCAACAAAGCTCAAGCCTCTTGTCAACGTCTCCATGAGGAAGGTCTCTCCATTGACTCCCCGGTTCTTCCTAGCATCACGGATTGGGACAAATGGCAAGCAAAGGACTCCAAGGGCAAGCTACTTGAGTGGTCCGAGGAAGAAGGAGACGAAGCTACTAGCTCTCACCGCCGTGCCCCCTCTCCGGACCCGGAAGCCTCCTCCGAGTGATCTTCGGGACGTTAGCATCTTGATCTCCCTCTTTTGGTATCTTGATGCCAAAGGGGGAGAGAGATATATATTAGGAACGGGCATTTGCATGGGTCTCCCTCAAGCTTGCTTCTTCGATTTGCATCTCTTATTTGCTTGAGGGAGTTTGGCTTCTTATTTGGTCATTTGGAACTTCGTGTGTTTACATTATTCCTATCTATCGTGAACCTCGTTATATTATGCATGTATGAACCTCGTATCATATTATCTATATGTTATGTGTGTTATGTGATATCGTTGTCATATTATTCTTATATATCATGCCTAGATACTCTCAATATGAAAGGAGCATACCTTTAGGGGGAGCTCCGTTCACATTGTGTTCATATTGTGTTTTTATCATGCAAATAGATATGTTGTCATCAATTACCAAAAAGGGGGAGAATGAAAGATCATCGTCCGTTTTGGTAAGTATATGACAACATATCTACTTAATCTAATGTTTGTTCGATGAATGAAATTGCCCAGGTTAAATTAGGGTCACTATCTATATGGGGCAAGTGTTTATTTTATATGGAAAGAGCAAGGAGAAAGAAACCCAGGAAGCCATTTTGTGCAGGAGCGAAGGCTCCGGTGAATCCACCGGAGGCTCCGCCCAGGCTCCGGTGCGGATCCGGTGTGGGCTCCGCCCAAACCTCCCTCTGGTGCATAGGAGCGGAGGCCAGGGCGGAACCTCCGGTGGAGCTCCGGTGGGCGGAACCTCCGCCACTTCCACCGGAGGCTCTGCCACCCTCAACTACTGGGCCTGCACACACACGGGGTCCGGTGCACCTCCGGTGGAGGCTCCGCCCAAACACCGTTCTGTTGGATAAGAGCGGAGGCTCCACCGGAGCCTCCGGTGGCCTCCCTGGCCCCTGTGCAAATGGGCTCCGGTGAACTTCCGGTGGGGGCTCCGCTCAAACGCTATTCTGTTGGACAAGTGCGGAGGTTCCACCGGAGGCTCCGGTGCGCCTCCGGTGGGCGGAACCTCCGCAGATCCCACCGGAACCTCCGCCCCGTATTCCAGCAAACGTGAGCTGGTGCGCTGCGCAACTGCGCAATTGACTGAAGCCCACCGGAGCCTCCGGTGCTCCTGGACCGCAACGGCCTCTTAAATGGAAGGGGTATAAATACCCCTTCCCCTACCTCTTAAATGCTAAGCTTTTCCCATTTCTCTCTCCTAGCCATTAATGAAAGGTTCATCCGCCTAGATCTCCCACTCCGTCCACCCAATCACTCCCATACTTGGTGGAGAGCTAGAGGAGGCCTAGATCCACACTTCCACCAAAGGAATCCCAAATCCATCCACCACAACCTAGTAGATCTAGAATCCTACTTGAGGCCTAGAAACCTTAGTAGATCTTGTGCTTGTAGCTTCCACCTTGTTGCAAGAAGCTACGGATTGCTTGAGAGCCTCCATCCATCTTGTGGAGTGACCTCGAGCCCTTGTAAAGGTTTGGTCAACGCCTTCAAGTCGACCTCATAGTGGAAATGAGAATCTCCCTCACCGGAGAAGCTCAAGGAGAACAAGGTGTGCACAACCGTGCTATTGAGGAGCGCCTAGGTGGCTCCCCACCTCTCCAACGTAGACGTACTTCTCTTTGATAAGGAACTACGGGAATCATATCCTTGTCTCCTTGTTTACACTTGTTGTTTGCTTCACTACCTTACGCTTTACTTCCGTTGCACATATTATCTTGCTCACATAGGTTGCTCACCTAGATGCACATCTAGAGAACATTACCTTATCTCGTTTAGCCTCACTAAAAGGAAAATAAAAGAAAAATTGGTAGTCAACCTATTCACCCCCCCTCTAGTTGACCATAGTGCACTTTCACCAGGAACCACGTGCCCGTGCCCAAAGGTCTCCGCCATTGTTAAATCGAACATGAATTGGTACGGACACCAGACAACTAGCCATTGATACGGACCCCTCCAATGATTGATTCATTGTTCTTCCGTGATGTGGGCGTGAAATTGTACAAGGATTATAGAGGCTGCATGTTGGCGTGAAATTGTACACGAATTATTCAGGAAATAAATTGTACTACTCCGTACATATAGTGTCGGATATATACCAATTAGGGGTATATCAGATGGTGTCCTAAAGTGCCGGACTACCAGGGTGGCCTGAATGGTAATGGGCTACGGTCCATTAGGCGACCCAGTAAGCTGACACACACAAGCCGGATTCTAGAAAACCCGGATCACGGCCCGCGTGGTACGGCTTGGAGTAGAAGGCGGATTCTTGTCTTCCAAGTTAGGACTTGCCGTAGTCTTCTACGTTTCCTTTTCTGTAAGCCCTAACCCGGCTATTATATAAAGTCGGACGGGAGATAAGAAAGATATAGACAATAAGCTAGAAGCTAACTCGCCGAGAGGTTGATCCTTGTCGGGTAGCTAAACCTAACTCATATTGTACTTTGTATACTTTAGGTTTCAGCCCTGATTTACTGAGATTGCGGGAGTAGGGACGCCGCCTAGTTGCGACGTACCGAACCTGGGTAAAACCCTGGTGTCATTGTTCGTCATACGACCACGTCCCTCACAATCTCTATCCGTAGTCTCATGGCACCCCCGTCTATGAATTCTACTACGATGTCTCGACAGTTGGCGCCCACCATGGGGCTAGCGACGTCAGGCGTTATGTTTCGATCGGGGATACTCGGCGGAATTGGCAGTACCATAACTGTCGGAAGTGTGGAATTCGACAACGACGTCTGGCGCTTCCTCGACAACGGATCGTACATGCCAGCACGGAATCATCTGGTAAGTGCCTGCGTTTTACCGATTGGATCTGCAAACATCTTTATCGGATTAACGGCAGAGGCAATGGGATTCAGTGGTGGAAGCAAATTTATCACACCCGCCCTATACCCAGTCGAAGAAGACTATGACGCCGGATTTTGCTCAGATCGCCGATACTCTGCTGAATCGCACTTTATCGGTATGGTGCAATCCGAGATCGCCGAAAACACGGATGAAAATAATCCTGTGGAAGAGGTAGAATACAACACTCCCACAATAGAGGTGGAAGATCCGACATCCGTCAATCTGACGACGACCTCGGAAGCTGACTCTGTGCTAGCCGCCATCGAGGCGAGATTAGAGTCAGAACCTAGATTGGACTAGTTCGATTCCGAAGACGAAGATGTAGACGCTTTCGAAAGAAAGGTCAAATCCTTTCAAGAGGGATTCCACGAAGTACTGATGGCAAAACCGGCTGAAAACACGGACGCGGAAAGTCAGGAAAGCCCTAGAACACCTCCGCCAGAGGAAAGAGAAGATGGGGAAGCCAGTCCAACATACCCGGATGTCAAGGAATTGACAGAGGAAGAACCTGGTAAAAAAAACCTCTTCCAAGAAAAAACACAAAGCTTCCAAGAAACTCCAATACAAGCTCCGGAAGAAAAAAAATTGGCTGATCCAGCCAACGAAAACCTGGAAGCAGGAGGAGGAAGTGGAGTTAAGCCTATGGAGAAGAAAGCGAAGGAAATCACTGTTCCGCCAATGTCAGAACAGGACAAACAGGATCTACTTCAAACACCAGTGGGACCTCACGAACCCCCTGAAGTGCTGGAAGCCAGGAGACAAGCTCTCCAAAGGCAACAACAACATCTATTCCGAACTCGGGAACATCTCCAAAAAACCCAAGCTGACATTAAGTTAAAGCAGGAAGAAATAGAGGAGTACGAGAGAAGGAATAGATCTGGCATAAAACCTACACGGTTACCCGGAATCGCAAGACCGGAAGTACTGCCGCTAAAGGAAAGGTTTAAAAACTTGGCCTGGCAAAAGAAAGTAAACGGCACCGGTGCCAGGGCCGAACCTATATACAAAACCGAAGCAGAAAACGCGGAGGCCGCGTTCGCCATCCTCAACAATGATTTGTACTCCAATGACGAAAAACTTCAAGGGGTGTATGTTTTCTTAGGAAAGGCATTGCAACAGCAACAACGAGGACAAGCAAGATTAGGGAAGTTGCACGACAACTCAGCCCTATGCAAAACAGTTACTTGCGCCGCTGGAGCACCTGGACCTGAAGAACCTGGAGATTCAAGTAATTCGAAAGAGAAGAAAGAAGATCCGAGAAAGGACAAGAAAAAGCCCGATAACAAGGATGCAGCATCCAGAACCGGATCCCATCTGCCGAAAGATGGAATTAATCCCCGAGATCGGGAAGAACAAAACCGGAAGGACGGAAAAGCAATGCCGCCTCCGAGACGCCCTGCTGAAAAAGCCGGAAGACAAGATATTCCTCACAGGCGTGAGATATCCCGTACACCACCTAGGAATAAGGAAAGACACAGGAGTAGAACTCCACCTTATCCCAAAGGGCACAATAACGGAGGAAATAGAGACAATCCCCGGAAGAGCGCGTTCGCGCAACAATGGAAAAGAAAGGAGCAGATCCCCTTCTATCCATTCTGCCGGTAGATACTCCGCACACATTGACAGCGCGGAAAGAGATGATCTATACTTCGGACCTAAGTGTTTCACTGACAGGATCCGAAGAATAACTCTACATTCTGGCTTCGCCAAAGTTGGTCCAACATATCAAAAATATACCGGCAGTACAAATCCGGATACCTGGCTCTCACACTATTACACAACCGTCCAGATTAACAATGGGACAAACTTAGAGGCAGTAAAATTCCTCCCCCTTATGTTATTGGATGGAGCCAGAGATTGGATCAACGGGCTTCCGTCAAGAATTGTCGACGGCTGGGATGATATGGCTAGAGTATTTACTCAGCATTTTCGGGGAACTTACAAACTCCCCAACAACATCAACCAGTTAAATCGCTGCACCCAGTTTGAAGATGAGCCATACGTGGATTTTATCTCAAGGTGGACTGCAATGAAGAACAGCTGCTCTGGAGTAACTGACGTACAAGCAATGCATGCTTTCGTCAATGGTTTAAAACCCGGACTTGTACCGTTCATGATCGGTTCCAAAAAGCACAAAGATCTCGAATCTATGCTTACAACCGCAAATGAGCACGCAGCGGCCGAGGATGACATCGGAGCGAGAGGTGGCAATATCGACGCGTTAATTCAAGCCAAAGAGACCCCTCGTACTGAGAAAAAAGCAACTCCAGAAGCACATCAAAAACCCAAAGAAGTTAACATAGCCTTTGGAAGAGAAAATGGGAGCAAAAGGAAAGGACAAAGCACAGAACTGATCAACTACACAAAATAAGAGTGGGAAAGAATAAAGTCGGAAAACAGTGTCCACCATTCGCAGTTTGGGAAACCCACTCATACGAACGCACAATGCCGGCTCAACAAGCATATGAAAGGCAGTGCAGGATCCGGAAGCAAGGGAAAAAATTCCAAGAGGAAATTCTCCGAGCAAAAGCCAGAAGCTGAAAAAAGAAGACAGTGAATCGGACACTGACGAAAAAAATCCAGGAACAACAGCGAAAAGGCGAGCCTAAGTTTCCGAGAGTTGAAGGAGAATGCAACCTAACTTTCCTGGCAACTCCATCAGCAAAGGTGGCAAAAAGAACACTTCGAGAAATAAACGCGGTTGTCCCACCAACCCCGAAATTCTTGAAGTACTCAAACACACCAATTACCTGGGATCGGTCTGATCATCCCGGAAATATCCCAGAACCCGGCACACAAGCTCTAGTCATAAGTCCTATTGTTCAAAACACTAGGCTAAAAAGAGTGCTGATGGATGGAGGGTCCAGCATTAACATAATGTACCTGGATACATTGAAGCATCTGCGAATCTCCGAGACCCAGCTCAATCATAGCAACATACGTTTTCACGGCATCGTATCTGGCAGGCAAGCACGATCCCTAGGAGAAATTTCCCTAGAAGTAACCTTCGGAGAGAAAGAACATTTTCGGCAGGAAAAAGTATCCTTCGAGGTTGTGCCGTTCGAAAGCGTGTATCACGTAATACTCAGACGTCCAGCTTTCGCCAAATTCATGGCAATATCATGTTATATCTATAACAAGCTGAAGATGCCAGGGCCAAAAGGAGGAGTAATCACCATAAATGGAGACTTGAAATTGGCAAACGAGTTGGAAAAAGAAAATGCCCTTTGCGTAGAAAAAGTAATAGCAAAGGAGGAACTGAATGAGCTGGCAAAAGAAGTATCGCCGACAGAAATGCCGGCAGGAAAAGAAAGACGGAAGCCGACAGACAGCTTTAAAGCTTCCGAGAATACAACACAGGTTATCCTAGATCCTAAAGATCCGACAAAATTTGTCGTAGTGGGAACTAGCATGACCGACGAATAGGAAAGCAAGCTCATCAAGTTCCTCCGTGAGAACTAGGATATTTTTGCATGGTGTCCAGCGGACATGCCAGGCGTACCCAGGGAACTTGTTGAGCACCAACTCAAGGTAATTCCAGGATCTAAACCCGTCAAACAAGGTCTCCGTCGATTTGACGGAAGAAGACGGAAGGCTATTGGCAAGGAAATTATCCGGCTATTGGCAGCTAATTTTATCCGGGAAGTTATACATACTGAATGGTCTGCAAACCCAGTATTAGTCCCTAAGAAAGATAGTACCGTTCTAAGGATGTGTATAGATTACACCGGACTGAACAAATTGTGTCCAAAAGATAGGTTTGCGTTACCGCGAATCGATCAAATAATAGATGCCACTGCTGGCTCTGAGTTTTTATGCTTTTTGGACGCTTATTCCGGGTATCATCAAATACGTATGAAGGAAGAAGACCAAATCAAAACCTCCTTCATAACCCCATATGGAACATACTATTACATAACCATGCCTTTTGGCTTGAAGAACGCAGGTGCCACTTACCAGCGTTGCATGAAACGATGTTTGCATAGTCAGATTGGCAAAAATATTCACGTTTACGTGGACGACATTGCTGTTGTTTCCAAGGAAAAGGACACGCTCCTTGAAGATTTGCGAGAAATCTTCGAAAATTTGCG
Source organism: Alopecurus myosuroides (assembly GCA_028641055.1). Lineage (NCBI taxonomy): Eukaryota > Viridiplantae > Streptophyta > Magnoliopsida > Poales > Poaceae > Alopecurus > Alopecurus myosuroides. The sequence continues at coordinate 436,593,773 of CM054059.1, read as the reverse complement.
CACTTATAAAATGAAGTTAAATCCATTAAAGTGCGTATTCGGGGTTCCCTCAGAAAAACTACTGGGTTTCATCGTTTCTCACAGAGGAATAGAGGTAAACCCGAAAAAGATCAAGGCAATCCTAAACATCTCAAGGCCTACGTGCTTAAAAGATGTACAAAGATTGACAGGTTCCGCAGCTGCCGTCAGCAGGTTTATAAGCCTGCTAGGAGACAAAGCTCTGCCATTATACAAATTATTGAAGAAATCCGACAAATTTGAATGGACAGAAGAGGCGGACAAAGCGTTAACCCAGTTAAAACAAACCTTCATGCAAGCTCCGATTTTGGCATCGCCAAAAGACGAAGAACCTATGTTACTATACCTCACAGCAACAAACAGGGTTATTAGTGCGGTGATAGTTGTGGAAAGGCGGAAAGACGAGCAAACCATACCAGATCAACATCCGGTGTATTACGTAAGTGAAGTTTTTTCCGAGTCCAAGCAAAGATACCCGCACTATAAAAAACTGACATATGGCGTATTTTTCGCATCTCGAAAACTCCGCCATTACTTCCAAGGACATTCCATAACAGTGGTATGCAAAGCACCACTAGGGGATATAATCAACAATGCGGACACAACAGGCCGAGTAGCCAAATGGGGCATCGAGTTATCTGCGTTCGACATTAAGTACTAACCTCGGACGGCAATAAAATCCCAGGTGTTGCCAGATTTCATCACTGATTGGACAGAAGCAATGGAAAACATACCAATGCCGGAGTCGGAATACTGGGTTATGCACTTTGATGGATCCAAGATGAAGAAAGGCGCTGGAGCTGGTGTAGTCCTAAAATCCCCCCCAAGGGAGATACAATGGAGTATGTATTACAAGTACACTTTAACACCAGCAATAATGTGGCAGAATACGAAGCTTTGCTTCATGGTTTGCATATTGCAAAAGAAATAGGTGTCAAACGCATCTTATGCTATGGTGACTCAGATTTGGTACAACATCAGGTTAACCAAACATGGACGCTAAAAGCCCCATCATGGCCGAATATCGGAGAACGGTGGAAGAGTTTTTAATTTGTTTCCTGGGATTTGAAGTGCTTCACGTCAAAAGGGAATAAAATTGGAACGCGGATGCATTAGCCCGCATGGGCTCGGAAAGAGTAAAAACCCTACCACCAGGTGTGTTTGTCCAGCATTTGCACGAACCATCCATAAAAGGTGGAGATGTCGATTATCCTCTCGTTTCCGAGTCAATTGAAGTTTTGCTCGTTAAACCGGATTGGACAATTCCATATTTGAACTTCTTACTAGATCAGAATTACCCAGATGGAGCAGACGAGGTCTTGCAAAGACAAATAAAACGTCGATGCAAAGGATACACGGTAATCAATGGTTGCCTGTATAAACGCAGCACTACCGGAATTTTCTGCGATGTATTTCGCCAGAAGAAGGCTGAGAAATTCTGCAAGAAATCCATGCTGGAGATTGCGGACATCATGCTCAATCAAAAATCATAGTTAAGAAAGCATTCCGTGCAGGGTTTTTCTGGCTAACAGCCAAGACAGATGCTGAACACATAGTCAATACATGTGCCGGATGTCAGTATTACGCCAAGCAGACAAATATACCAGCCCAAGCAGTCAAAATTATCCCTATTACATGGCCATTTGCGGTCTGGGGGCTAGATATGATGGGACCATTCAAAACTGCAAGAGGTGGGCTTACACATCTACTCGTTGCAGTAGATAAGTACACCAAGTGGGTGGAGGCAAAACCCATCAAAAATCTTGACGGTGTAACAGCTAGAAATTTCATCATTGACGTAGTCATGAGATACAGCGTTCCACACAGCATAATAATCGACAAAGGGACAAATTTCTCTATTGGAGAGTTGGCAAAATATTGCCGACAAACGGGAATACGCCTAGATCTTACATCTGTGGCACACCCGCAATCTAATGGGAAGGTTGAACAAATGAATAGTTCCATCCTGCAAGGAATACGCCCAAGACTCGAATCTTCTCTTCATAGAGCAGCTGGAGCATAAGTGGAAGAGTTACCCTCTGTGCTTTGGAGTATTCGAACGACGCCAAACAGGTCAACAGGGAAAACCCCGTTTTTCCTAGTTTATGGCGCGGAAGCAATCCTTCCAACGGACATGATCCATGATAGCCCAAGAGTGCGGGATTTCGATGACTCGGATGCCGAAAGCGCACGACAGGATGCCGTCGATCTCTTAGAGATATAACGAGAACTTGTGCTTCAAAGATCTGCCATTTATCAACAAGGTTTACGACGTTACCATAGTCGGAAAATCAGGCATCATTCTTTTAAAGAATGTGACCTAGTGCTATGATTGGTACAACAAAGAAAGCACAAATTGGCTCCAGTTTGGGAAGGACCATTCGTCATCAGCAAAGCTATGAAAAATGGATCATACTATCTTGTAGATATTCGAGACACAGAAGATGATCCCGAAAGGCCGAATCACAAAAGAAAGAGAAAGATAGATGACGAACTAGGGGAGACCAAAAGACCCTGGAGCATCCAGCAGTTACGTCCCTTCTATACTTAGTTCAATTTCTATGTAAACATCTTTGAGATCATGAAATAAAGTTGTCGGAATTCATTCATCTGTGTTTTTTACATGTTTATTATAGTTCAAAAAATTATTCTGTCTCATCTATTTCCCAATGATCTTTCAAAATACTCAATGTTAACCCGAATTGTGCCTGCGTGCTCGGTGTTAAAAAACTGAATGATTTTCAGCCTAAAATGGCTTAAGGAAACCCAGATTGTGCCTGCGTGCCTGAGTTTTATTCAAAAAATTCCTTACTGTTCTCTAAGTATTATCTGATTGTTTTTATGCTGGGTCGCTGGAGCTAGTAAGTAAAAATGCCTTTAGTATGATCCATGTTTCCGAGTTTCGACTGATTGGTTACACCCAGTCACTTGGCATGAAGATTAAAATACTATCGAGATATTTCAAACACTAAGGACAATTAAAGCATATAAACCAGAGAACTTAGAAGATAAAGGAATATAAACCCGGAAAACTTGCAAAAGACTTAATTAAAATTGCTGCAAAAGAGGAGTACTTGTTTTTACAAAGGAATAGAAAGCATTACAACAAGTTTACATTGTAAGATCAGTAATGCTCCTATTTACTATCTTCTACCCAGGACAAGGCATCCTTCAGGCATCCGAGTCATCTTCACTGCTGGATTCCTCGGGAATATCCGGAATAGTTTCCTCCGGGTAGAAGGTGGAGATGTTGACCATGGTGGCGATCTTGGTGGCGTGACCTTTGATGGCTTCAAAAATGCCGGCCCGCTGCGCCTCCGTGTATCCTTGCGGGATGCCGGACGCCACACGCCAAGATTTGGCGTCGGGGTAGTGCATGCGCATGAGCCCTAGAGCCATGCGTGCACCACCACGCGCCGCAGAGCGCAGGATGGACTCCCTGGACTCCGCAACCTCCACCATAGCTTCCGAAAGTTTTGCAACTTCGAGAAATCCCCAGTTCTGGCGGGAAGGCGTTTGTTGACCAGCAACATCCCCACGGCCTTGATTGCGGTGTACACCTTCCCAAAAGCTCGGATTTTCTCAATCCGAGTAAGCTGGGGCTATCTCCTGTTTCAGTAAAACACAAAAAGTGTTAGCAAAAAACAGAGAAAGATGTCAACATGAAAAATCCGGTAAAAGATAAAAAACTTACCGAGAATTTTGTCCATCTCGGCACCTTCCTCCAAGCGCTGGTTCAAGGCATTCTCCAAGTCTTGGATGGTGTCCTTGTCCTTGGCTGCTTGGCTGGAGGTGTTGGACTCGTCAATGCCAACGGCCAATTGGCTGGCCTCCAGGTCCTGCTGTAACTTCATATTTAGTTTATGAAGATCCAGGTTTTCCCGGCGCAGGTTCTCGGCATTGCCGACATCTTCAGCAACTTGTTTGGCTTTTGCCAAAGAAGCTGAAAAGTAAGTAAAAAAGACGAGTAAGAAATTCGGAAAAAATACTTAGAAAAAATCTATACAACTGGAAGCAGAGAAATTTCTTACCTGCTGATTCCTTCAGCTGCTGCTAAATGGATACCAGTTCCGCCTCCTTACCCTCAAGAATCGAAAGAAGGGATTTCACTTCCTTGTTCTTGATAGTAAGTTTATTGAAAACTTCCAGATTTATATTTTCAGCGGCTCGCTGAAAGCCTGAAACACGGAAAAGAAACAAAACATGCTTAAGTTAAGAACAAGCATAAAAGCGAAAAAAGCATTAAGGCAAAAGCATGCATTTGACTTATTGCTTGGGGGCTAGAGGTATTACCTGGCTCGTTTGTTGCAAATCTGACAAGTTTTCGTTGAATTCTTTTGCATACTCTGCAAAAAGAATCCCAACGTGGTGAAGGCCGTCCTGGATGACCTGCCGAGGTGAAAATACGAAGTTATTCCTTACAATTAGTCCGCCAAGGACGGATCAGAGGAGCAGGAGCAAAGAACTTCTTAGCCCCTAGACGAATATATCCGAGTTCGTCGAAAGGTTCCTCCTTTACCTTAAATTCTCTGTTAAACGTGGGAATGGGCTCATCCTCAGGTATACGAGAAGGACCACCCATATCCGGCCCCGCCCTTTCCCTCACATCCGTCTCAGATGCAATGGGCTGGCTGGTCGGCAATGGGTACTCCTCCGGCTTTTTAGACTGACCTTCTTCCCCAAGAGTAACCGGGGTAGGGGGAGCTGCAGCAGGAGGTGGCGCTTCCTTGCCGACGGTGGACTTATGCTTCTTCAGCTTCTTTGATTTCAAAGAAGTTGGAGCAAGGCTAAAGGAAAAGGAAGAAAAAGAAAATCCGAGAAATCAATATTCCGAGAAACCAAACCAACCTATACAATAAAAAGGAGGCAAATGTACAAAATACCCAGAGAATTACCTGGATGTAGAGACAGGAATCCCGTCAATATTTACCACATCTTCAGTGGTTGCTGGCCTCTTGCGCTTCCGACCACCGTAAAAGTTTGCGTGAAGTTCGTCAAGTTCAGCTTCAGTCGCAAGATCTTTTTCCGTAAGATCATCGAACTATGGAAAAGACCAAATATCCGACTAAGTTATGAAAATGGAGAAAGGGCGGAAATCCGAGAAAAATTGCAAAGAGAAAAGGACATACCTTTGGAATCTTATTCCCTCTGTGATACATTTCTCGGCTTTCTTCGTACTAGTCACGGGTAGCAACCAGCTGATTAACCCGCTTCTTGAAGTCTCGTTTCGAGAAAGCCTTATCCGTTCCCCTCATTTTGTCTTCTGGACCCTCGTATTCGCAAAGAAGCCGGGTTCGATAGGTGAGAGGTTGGATGCGACGTCCGAACCAACACAAAACTGTGTCTGTTTCGGTAAGAGGAGGTTTTGATGAAGTGAGGTTGGCGATGCGCCGTTTGACTTTCACTAAATCATCCGGTAGAGTCTTCACCGCTTCTGCGCTCTAGTTATCTTGAGGAATAGCAGCGGCGTTGACAAAAGGTGGAACCCCGTTTTCTTATCCGGGAAATGGGATGTCTTGATGATAAAAGAAGGAACCCGTCCAGAATTTGACGGATTCTGATGTTTTTATTTTCGGGAACCAATCTTCCCTGAATCTACGCAGGGTGAAAGATATGGTTCCACAGGTTGGAAGAGCGCCCTCTGAGGGGTTCTGCTTAATTCCAAAGCAATATTGCTAGAAATCTAATCTAGGTGCTATTCCTAAATACCCTTCAAAAAGGGCCTAGAAGACGGCTAGATAGAGAATAGAATTTGGTGGAAGGTTGTGGGGTTGGATATTGTAGTGGCTAAGGATTTCGAGGAAAAAGGCGGAAGGCGGGATTCCCATACCTCTAGCAATATGCGAGGTAAGAAGGACTCATTCCCCGGCTTTGGGCGAAGGCTCGGACTCTTCTTCCTCATGTCACGATTTTCCCTTCGCGATCAACCCTTCATTCTCCATTGTCGGGAGAAGGGAAGGAGGAATGTTTCTCCGACTCCAATTACCAGAAGATTCGCCTTCTTCCTCAGCTCCGGCGGCGGCGGCCGCGGCGGCGAGCTCCTCTCTTACGAGAGCGAGCTTTTCCTCCGCCATTTCGGGAGGCGGAGGCGGAGTCGGAGTAGAAGAAGACGCGGCCAGGTTATCGGCCGCGAGAGGCAGATCCTCGCGGTCCTGGCCGCCGGAGGTTTTCTCCGGCACGGCGGCGGTGGCGCGGCTCGGCGAATCCAACATTAGATCCATTTCGTTGATGATATCGTCGATTTCCGTGGCAACAGAGCGTTCCGGGGATGCGCGTGGTGAGTCCATTTCGCGGCGACGTGACGAGGACCTCGAGCTCTCCGACGTGAAATCCGGGACGGCGCTTGCGTGAGCACGAGCTCTGTTTCATTCTCACTGGACTAAGGCGAGGGCTAGGGCGCTTGAGCTGGAAGGTGAGAAGGGAGCGGAAGGTTTGCCGGAGGGGATGAATGGGCTATTTATAGCCCGAAAGTCCTTTACGATACGTGCTAACGACACTTTTGACCGTTGGATGCTCAACGCGTGTCACTCGTCGGAAAATCCGGGAAATGAATCGACATGTGATAATGGCTATCTCCTCGTTTCCTGTGAGAGTTTGTCAGAGATATGTTTCAGGGTTTCACACGCGAAAACCCAAACGTCCCTGACGTCAGCACAATTTCATCGCTGACGTAGGAAGTTCCTTCTCCACGAAGGCTCGTGGAAGGAAAAGCCGGATTTCCCGAAATCCGAGTTTTGTGTTAAAACATGATTTGAAGGAAAAGAAGAATCAAGACGAAGAGCCAACATTTCTCGGAAAAAATGCAATTTGACGAAAGACGGCGATTCCGAGTCTTAATCCTTCTCGGGGGCTACTGTCGGATATATACCAATTAGGGGTATATCAGATGGTGTCCTAAAGTGCCGGATTACCAGGGTGGCCTGAATGGTAATGGGCTACGGTCCATTAGGCGGCCCAGTAAGCTGACGCACAGAAGCCGGATTCTAGAAGAACCCAGATCACGGCCCGCGTGGTACGGCTTGGAGTAGAAGGCGGATTCTTGCCTTCCAAGTTAGGACTTACCGTAGTCTTCTAGGTTTCCTTTTTTGTAAGCCCTAACCCGGCTATTATATAAAGCCGGACGGGAGATAAGAAAGATATAGACAATAAGCTAGAAGCTAACTCGCCGAGAGGTTGATCCTTGTCGAGTAGTTAAACCTAACTCACATTGTACTTTGTATATTTCAGGCTTCAGCCCTGATTTAGTGAGATTGCAGGAGTAGGAATGCCGCCTAGTTGCGACGTACCGAACCTGGGTAAAACCCTGGTGTCATTGTTCGTCATACGACCACGTCCCCCACAATCTCTATCGGTAGTCTCATGGTGTCGTGGTGGTGTCACGGCAGATGCCATGGGATGGCTAAAGATGTGGGAACGAAGGACGCTGGAGGTGTCCGGGGAGGGATCACGCGACGAGTAGCCGCGTGAGGTAAGAACAATACACAGCAAACAACACGATCTACCCAGGTTCAGGGCCCTCGTGAGGAGGTAAAACCCCTACTCCTGCCTCTCTATATGTATTATGATGTTTCTCCGAGTAGCCACAGTACAAAGGATATCGCTACCGAGTAGCCACTCTCCTCTCTCCGAGTAGAGCTAGGTCAAGAACTTAGGGTTTCTAGGGTTCAATGTGAGCATGTATGCGACCGATCCTCACGCAGGAGGCGGCGGGGCACCTTATATACCTGGTGCCCAACCGGATACGTCCAAATCTAGACAAGTGTCGACATTGTGTGCACACCGTCCTTCTTCCGGTTTCCCGCTGACAGCTTTGGTTCCTAACCTTTGCTCCATCTGGAAAGTCGTTGGGCAAAACTAGGGGACAGACTGGTATCACTGTACCTAAGCACAGAGTAGGCCCCCCTTATCCTGCCACGGCCTGCTTCCATGCTGTCACTGTCAGGCAGGCCGGTCCCAGATGAACAGTAGTTCGAATGCTGCCAAGTACGGACCCAGGATACGCGGGATCCTGTGTCAGAACGGCTCCTTTGACTTTCTGGCCCGAGTAGGTTCCCGCCAATTGTTCCCGCCAATTGTACTCGGGCCAACTCTTCTACTCGAACGTAGAGAACTTGAATGATTCTTCCTTCCGGCCATCTTGAGGTGAGACCGAGTAGCAGTCTGCCGGGTAGCGGGTACCGGGTAGTCGGCTACTCGACCAAACCTCTCTTCTGTAAGACGCCTTTACCACTTGCCTTTACCCTACTCGGGGGTAACCCCCCGACAGCAGTCCCCGAAGCTGGTTGAGTCTTGCGAACTCGTTCACTAGGCTCTGCCAGCTTAAAATCGATCTTTGCCTCAGAGCCCTTGAACCTCAAGATGCCGAGTAAACGGCCTCCGAGTAGCACTCTGACAAGTATCTTCTGTCTCTTGTCTCCCGAGTAGCACTTGCTTTCTACTCTGTAACCGAGTAAAAAGACTTAGAGAATTTTCTTGAATTGAGCCGTTGCGGCGTAGGGCACTATCCAGCCGTCCGTGCCGCAGCCGGACGCGTGTCAAGCATCCACGATCATGTCGTTTCGCTGCCCACAACACATCGTGCCACGCGCCCAGTTTTCACGGGGCGGGCCCACCGGCTCGTTATGTCCCATCAATCGTAATAATAGGCCACGATCTGATCGTGGGATCTACTGTGGCCGTTACGCGCGCGTTCCGCGCTTACGTGCGTTTCTATTCGGCCACAGGCCCCACCACACAGCAATCATGGCCACGATTGATCCCACTACGCCGATGGTAACGGTAAAATTGCGGAGAGGGTATAAATACCCCCGCCGGTAACTTCCTTTCCCCTTCCCTTGCACTATTCCTCTTTCGCCCTCTGCTTTCCTCCGCCACCGAGCTCTCCGCCGCCGCGCAAGCTTTCGCGCCGCCGCGGATTCAATTCGCCCAACCAACTCCGTCCAATTTCTTCCACTCCTCCTACTCGCAACGATGGCTAAAGCCGGCTGGGCGGGCTCAATCGTTACCAGTGAGGATTTCGCCTGGCTCGTTAATACCAGGCGAGTTCCTCCCGGCGTGGAGTGCCGGACGCCTGACGATGAAGTCGTGCCAACTCCGCGGGAGGGTGAGCGCGTCGTCTTCATGTCGCACTTCGAGCGCGGCTTCGGACTGCCGGCCTCCGAGTTCCTCCGTAAGTTTCTTGACCACTTCGGCCTTCAGATGCATCATCTGCCGCCGAACGCCGTCGTCTTCCTCGCCTACCACGCCGTGGTGTGCGAGGCTTTCCTCGGCATCCACCCGACGTGGGATACCTGGCTGAGGTACTTCCACCTCCGCCAGCAGACTGTCGGGAAGAAGGACAGCGCGGGCGTCGGCCGCGCAACCGACACCGGCTGCGCCATGATGGTGCAGCGGACCGGGACGAACCACCCCCGTATCAAGGGGCTGGACTCCGTTCGACTGTGGCAGAAGACGTTCTTCTATGTCAAGAACATCCCCGCCGCCGAAGGAGCCCAGGTAAATGACAGGATCAACCTTCCCGCCTGGAGCCTCCGTGCTCCCACCGGGAAGAACTGGAAGGAGAAGCCCGCCAATGGCGACAACGCCATCAAGATAGAGAAGAGGTTAGGCTGGCTGATAGAGCAAGGCCTCAAGAATGATGATCCGGTGGCTTGCTGGATTCAGCGCCGAGTGCTGCCTCTGCAGGAGCGCTGCCATCTCATGTGCTACATGGGAGGCCCCCGCGACTGCACCAGGACGACAACCATCGAGATCGACAACATTGATGTTCCCGGGCACGCAAGGGCCATCTTGATGACAGGCCTCAGCGACAATTGGCAGTACGGGTTCGTCCCGTATAGCCGCATGAAGCCGATTGAGCGGGTATGTCCTCCTTACTCTTTTTTGCGTATGCTTTCCGAGTAGATGATTCTTCTTCTTGCCGCGAGTAGCAATTGCTTTCTGCACCGAGTAGGATACTTAGCCGAATCGCCTAGGCTTAATGTGCTTTTGCGCTTGCACGCCTTGTCGAGTAACCTACTCGGGAACAATTCTTAGGCTTAGTGTGCTTTGTGCCTGCACGCCTTTCCGTGTAGGATTTTCAGAAATCATGCTTAGGCCTCGTATGCTTAGTGTTTGCACGCCTATCCGGGTAGAAACAATCAGTGAGCTGCCTAGGCTTAGTGTGCTTTGTGCCTGCACGCCCATCCGAGTAGAATTCCTTCCTGATACTCGGCTAATCTGTGATCCTTCTCTGTTTTTCAGATCCTTACTCGCCAGAAAATTGAGAGCTGCGAGCGCTTCGATGGCAACTTCTCTGCCGATCGCGAGGAGGACGATGTGCCCTCCTCCGATGCTGCGGATCAGATCAACCTCCTACGCTCCCCAACGACAGAGAAACGCGAGGCCGGATCATCTCTCCGCGACTGGCCGGAGGACGAATCTGAAGGTAATTGCGCACTTGCTTTGCTTGTTCTCAAGAAACACCAATCCACCGATTATTGTTTCTGACTTGCTCCTTTTCTTTCCTCTGTCCGCAGATGATGTTGCTGACGAGAACGAGGATGAGGACGAAGACGAGAACGAGGACGATGCGGTCCTTGTCGTCAGACCTCTATCCGTCGCAGCCCCCAACACCCGCAAGCGGACTGGCAGTGACGCCCAAGGGCCTCCAGCCAAGAAGAAGAAGCCAGTCGAGAAGCAGAAACCGACCAAGGCAGTCGCGAAGAGATTAAGGCGGACGCTCCCTTCCACCACTGCGTAAGTTTTCTTCTCGGTCGTCTCTCCTCTCGCGCTGTGCTGTTTTCCCCAATCTGCTTCTATTTTCTGATTCTTTCTTTCTCGGCAGCCCCGCCATGGACGCGAATGCCGTTCTCGCGCCCGACCAGGCCAATAAACCACCAGTACCTCTGATCAATCTTGACGATGAGGAGGACGACGCCACCAACACCCAGGGAGCAGAAGCAGAACAGCAGAACCGTGCATCATCAGCAGCACGGGACACTGTTGCTCATCAGGACAGAGCGCCTTCTCCTCCAGCCAGCAATGCTGAGGAGAATCAGGACCAGGAGATGCAGGACACAGCCGCCCACGAGCGGCCAGACGCAGAGCAAGAGCAGCCCACCACAGGGGCTGCCGCACAAGAGAATCCCGCCGGCGAGCAGCGGGTAGAGGATGCCACCACCACGGATGCCACCATGGCGGACGTCTATCCACTGAGCGACGTGCAGTCAGGCGCCACACCGAGTAGCGCCCAGCCGATTGGCGCACCGGATAGCGCGCCCCTGGCGCCGCCAACTGATCCTGCCAGGCAGCAGGCCCTTGATGCTTTGAGGGAGGAGGTTGAGAAGAGAGCAGCCGAGAAAGAGGCTGCCGAGAAGATCGAGGCTGAGAAAGAGGCAGCCGAGAAGGAAGCCGCCGAGAAGGCGAAGACGAGAGCTGAGGGAAAGAAGCTCAAAGATCCCGAGAAGCAGAGAGCCGAAAAGGAGAAGGCGAAGAAACGGGCCAGAGATCAGATGCCACCGCCAACCTCGAGTGGAGCGTTAGTGATTCGAGAGTCCGGCCCGGTTGCCACTGCGACCGCTGCCGCCGCCATCGCCGCTGGCCAACCTTGCTTCCCGGAGTACATGGTTCAGGTTAGCCAGCAAAACACAATTGGCTTCTCTCCCCAGGACAAGCAGCTTGCCCTTCTGAGGGGACGAAAGGCTGTAGCCAGGAACTCCCCTCCCCCAGATCCAAACCAGAACCAGTCCGTCACCATTGCCTCTCGGGGAGTCCAAAATCCAACGATAACCACGAAGAGCCTCGAGCAGGTGCTGGATACCATTGGCTATATCGACGCCAAATGGGACAGCAAGGTTCTCGGCACGGACAACTGGCACGGCCTTGGTCTCGGCGCAATTGACCATATGCGCGTCGAGTGGAACAAAGTGGATCTGGGATACAAGCCCATGACCGTCTCCACCGCCACCGCCACTCTCGCCGCCAAGATGTTCCTGCACCGCAAGAACGCCGAGGACATCGAGCAAGCGTATGCAGTAAGTCTCAGCTTGCCCTTCTCCGAGTTGAATTTTTCTTCTCTTCTATTCGCCTTCATTCTTCTTTACCATCACCCAGTCCCCGAGATTCTGGCCGAGTAGGCGGATACTCTTCGAGTAGCCTCCTACTCGGGTTGAATCTTTTCTGCTTCGTCTAACTTGTTTTCTTCTCGCTTCTCAGGATAGCGTCCTGAAGCGGACCAACTTATACCGCGTGCTTCTCTGGAACCATTCTATCGCCAGGAGGCGAATCGCTGCATTGGAGAAGTAAAAGGCAGCTGCGGAGGCAGCGAGCAAGAATGCCAGCAGCAGCACTCATCAGCTGGCTGAAGTGAAAGGTACGCTTTTAGCTATGCGGTTACTGCGTTTTCTGTTTACGCCCGCGTCTGCTTTCTTTTGCGCTAACCTTCCCTACTCTGCAGACAACCTGAAGAACTTAGCTGAGGAGCACGAGAAGTGCCGCGCGTTTGTGGAGAACGCCGAGGCCACCATCAAGAAGTTAGAAGGTGAGTTTCTGTCTACCCGGCGTGATTATGTTTCTGTTTCTTCTCTGCTTCTCTGCTAACCTTATTTGTCTCTCCGCAGAAGATCATAAGTTGTTTGTTGAAGAACATCAAGACTGCGTCAAACCGGAAGAGGTGCAGAAGCAGCTGTCCGACCAGGCTGTCGAGTTGGTGAAGGACCACACCACAGAGGTGGAGCAGTTGCAACTCCAGCTGCAGAAGGCACTGCAGGATGCTGTCACTCTTGGCGCCGAGAGGGACAGAGCCATCGCCGAGAAGGCCAAAGCCGAGACCACCTTCAATGCCAAAATCAATACCCTCAAGCAGGAGTGCGAGGTTCTGACAAAGGCCAATGCTGGGCTCTTCGCACAGATGGATACTTTGCGCCAGATCCAGGATAAGCACATATCCAATGAAGAATCCTGGAAGACCCAGCTGCAGGCGCTGCGCATCGAGCTTAAGAGTAAGCTTTCTCTTCTCTGCATCTT